>JARHVA010002436.1:1125000-1332500 GCA_037957365.1 Torreya grandis | reverse complement strand
TTGAATAATTAGGCCTTCTTGACTAGTCTCACAAACTGGCTAATTAGTGAAGGCTGGTAGAGGTACCTACAAGAAAATAGGTGAACACCTAATTATTTTTGGAAGTGAAACAAGTCTTATACAAACATTCCAATGATTTTTAACTTCTTAAACTACCTTGTACCTCATTTTTCCCCCTTTTCTTGAAAAAACACTATTTATATTAGGTCCATACACCATCCATACAAGTACCATGATATTAACCTTATCTAAATTGAAAACATAAATTAGGAATTTTTAAAGTGGTTCCCATATATTTAGATGAATTTTCCCTCAAATATCTATAGTCAGGTCCTAATTAGGGTTTTAAAGAGGTTTAAGAGTGCTCAGAACTCTTAGCAATGATTCATATAGTTTAGTAACTAAACCTATAAACTAATTCCAAAAAACTCTTGTAGACTAAGCCCTCCACATCCCCTAAAGTTTCAATCTTCCCATCATAATATCCATATAATAGTGAACATGTGAATTCACCTCTCAAGAAAGAAATATGCTTTCTAAGCAGTTTTAGGTGTCTTAAGGTCAGAATTATCAACCATAACATCTCCTTTGTAGCTCATATATGATATAAATCCATATAAAAAATTTATAATGTTGTTCATTAATATTGGAGGTCTCCTTATGCCCTCATATTTAGTTCTACTCCATCTTCTAGATGACACTATTCAATGAGGCTAATAGACAAACGTATACTACTACAAGGTTATTAAATTTTTGGCTTTAACCTAAGTTTTAAAGCTCCTATTCACTATATTTTACATGAATATCATCTATGAATTCCCTTATAGTAATGGTGTTGGCTTGATCAATCCATTTACCCTCTATTTACATGCATATAGTCTCTTATCTAAACATTCAGGTATATCTACCTATAGAAACATTCATGGAGACTCATGTAGATGATTATTAAACGGTTAGTTGGGGAATTTAGGACCAATTATCTCTCCTAAAATTAATTATATATGAAAATAAACTTTAATTCCTTACTCATAGGATTGAATTAGACTTGTAATGCCTAGATCATATAACATGACCTCTGCATGTGCCAACCGATAGGTTGTTGTGATGCTTAAAAGAACTAAAAATACCAAAAATATGTTTTCATATCTCAATCACTTCATTTGGATTCACTTTAAATCATATTTCCTTCATTGAGTACCTTTAAAGGTTTTAATAAGGGTTTTAGAGGTCCACCATCTTAACGATGACACATATAGTATGAACCTATAAACCAAAATTTTTTGATATGGATATTAAATTCATTGACCCCTTAAACTTTCTTGACAATCTTGAGTTCCCATGTAAAATGTATGTTAAGATATGAATGTAGGAAAGTGTGCTTCAAATAACTATTCAAACTATATAAGATAATGGAAGGTTTAAGTGTCAAATTGATGACTTTATTACATCAAACTAATTCTAATACTTGTCTTAATATTTTTATTGACTCTCCACACCATTATTATTACCATTAATTTTTAATGAGTACTTAGATATGCTTTAACATAGTGGCATGGTTTCTTAATAGGTTTAAGTTTTATCTCCTTAAACTAGCCGTCAAGGGCATATTGAATTGAAACCTAAGTGTTACCTACTCCATAAATTATATTAATACACTTACCATCAACTCTTATTTCCTTAAAACCCCTTGTGAAGTCTAATCTTCATGTCTTATCTTCAAACCTCTAAATAATTCACTTGATCTCATTAATGATTGTTAACAGACTAGAATATATTTGAGATAAAATAGTGAATTTTTCCCCTAATTTTATAGCATTGAGAATATTATGGACATCTTAACCTACTTAAAATGATAATTTTTACCAAATTTTAGATCCTGATCAACCTGTAGAGGTTTCAAAACCATAAACTTCCTAAAACTGGTTATATGTGTTGACTGTGATTGTAATTTTCAATAGGTTTCAATAATTCTAAGATATGCTATGATCATTTAAAATTTATAAGAAGGTAAAATTGGTTAACAAGGTGTTAATTCATTGTAAAAATCAACCTAAAATGTCCTCACTCCTTCAAACATAGCCATAGTCCTTATCATTCTTCAATCTAAGAAAGACATCTTAGAGAACAAGCATACTATAACTTACCTTGGCTATGTTTTGATTTTAACCTTTCACCATTAATATTATGATATTTTAGTAGTATTTGAACTATATTCAAGCCTTAAATTAATTTCTAAACACTTTTAAACACCTCTATCTTTTCCTCATATTGCACTTTTAGGCATAACATGAGCATATTCCTAGAGTAGGCTGTAGGTGATCTTTTTGGGTTATTGAATGTCATTTAAGGGTTTGAGACCTTACCACTACATCCTTGAAATTGTTTTTAATCTTAATTGAATTAGAATTCTTCATTCATAAAAACTCTATCTTTCATTTAAAATAAACTTATTGATTCTTCAAAAGGCATGGAGGTTACAACTGGGGTATTGACTGTGAGTCATTATTCATCACTGACTATGGGTTATATCTTCTTGGTCCACAATGATGAAATTTTATACCTTGATCACAATATTCAAAACCTTTCTTGTATCCTTTTCAAACCTAATACATAATAAACTTACTTTGTAGAGGTGATCTTGACTATGTTCTAGCATATGACTGTAAGTGATGATCTACAAGATAAGTTGAGAGATAAAAAGAGGTAGTTCAATAAAAATCCTTTCATCTAGACATCTCATAAGATACTCTATACACCAGTTTCCATGAAATATACTTGACTATGTTTTCACTTTGGCTGTAGGTGAATATTTATTCATTGTAAGGGTCTAAGGTTGTATAGCTCATATTCATGACCATGATGATCCCTAAAAACATAGAAGAGTAACAAAGGATTAGATTCATTATGTGGATCTCAATAAGGAAAACTGATAATAGAATGCATATGAAAACTAAGAATGGAGTGATAATCTTACAACAATGGTTGAATGGCAGTGACAAAGTTTTAAAAATGGAATGAAACATGAGGGGGTTGGAAAGAATCATGAATCCAATCTTAAAATAGTATAAAAGGATCCTATACATATTATACATATTCCTTAATAAATACAATAGTTTTGAGATCCTTAATGAAGCATACATAGTGAAAAGAGAAACCTAGGATTGTATAAACAACCTTAACATCTACTAAGTGACATAACATGTGCTAAGTGAGACCATGAGAGTGTTGAGAATAGATTGGTGTTTTCAATGCTATGAGACGTTGATGAAACTTTGAGAAACATAAATGAGGACATATGGTCATGAACATAACATCTCATATAGTATCTTACTATGCCTTAACATCCTTAGATCCATCATTGAACTATACACTATTCAACCCCGTTTATAGACTTAGATTTATAAATTTAGGTTTTATTCGGCCCTATAGACTCATATGTGTGTAAAAAAAAGTTGAGGAAGTCAAGAAAGGTATATTCAAGACATAAATAATCAGTAATAACCATTAGTTTAACCAAAATAGTCAAAAACTCAACAAAACCATTATGCTTGTGTTGCCTTGTGTAGATGTGAATGGTAACCAAATCCCTTAAGTTCTTAGTATTTTTTTCATAAAGTTGGGAAGACTAAAATATAAACCAATACCCATGATTGTAATATCATAAGGTCTAGTTCCTCTGGCCAAGATCTTGAATCTTTTTTCTCTCTCCCTTGTATGTACTGAGCATAATCCTATAATGTTCTTGATGTATACCAATAAACTCAACTTAAACCCCATTACCCTTTATAAGGTAGATCCAACATTGGATAGTTCAAAAGGAATTTTATTGAATGAAAAGGTACCCCACTTAGTTGTGAAGGTATTATTGTATTGATCTTGATCCTTCACCAATATCTAGTTATATCCTAAGTATTTATCAAGTAGGGAAAATATTTTTGAACCTAAAACTCTCTGTAAAATATAATCCATAGATGGTAGAGGGAAGTGATCTCTTAATGACACCCTATTGATATCTCTAAAATCCACACATAAACTTATCTCCCTATTATTTTTCCTCATAAGCACAATATTTTCCACCCATGTAGAATGTTTGATGGGAAAGATTATGTTGGACTCAATAATCTTTGTTAATTCTTTCCTCATAAGGATCTCAACCTTGGGGTTGATTGGTCTTTGATTTTATCTCATAGGTTTGGAATTTTATTCTAACCATATGATATGTTGAGCCAACCTAGAGTTAAATCCTTTCAAGTCATGATATTTCTATGCAAAATCATCCATCAATTCTTTACATAATGTTATGGAGGCTTCCCTCTCTTCCATGGTATTCACCTTTCCTAATTTGAGTAGTTTATCTTTAACTATGATAATTTTTTCATAATGTTCCTTTTTAGTGGATATGATTACCTTATATGTACTTAGATATTCATCTTTATTAAATATTCTCTCCAATGATACCAATCCCTTAGGAAACTTTTTTGACTTCAATTGGACAATCTGGTCCTCCTATTGATGTTGCAACCTATCTTGATTCTTTGAGAATAATTTTGCTTCATGTTGTAGGAAATAGGAAATTTGTTTATCATCATAAAATACTTGAAAAATTAACTCATTATCAGGTACTAATGTCCTACATACCACTTTAATTTGGGACTACTCTTTAGTTTCCTTGAGCCCATCAATTATATCATATTGTGCTCCAATAGCAGCTAATCGATCTACATATTGATTGGATCCTCTAGGAATGGAGTGAATGTAAAAAAATTTGAAGTAATATAAGTGGTGACAAAACCTATGTTTTTATGCCTTAAAGAGTGGATTATTGGCTGTACTTAGGCCTCTTACCTATTTTACTACTAATTCACTATCTCCCTTAGCTTGAAAAAGCTTAATCCCTCTCTTCTTTGCCCATTATAGACCATGAATGAGGGATTCATATTATGAAGTATTAGAGGTGAAACTAAAATTGAATATTAGATAATAATAATACATTTGATTTAGAGGATACACAAGCATAACACCTACTCCATGCCCATTCTTTGATCTAGACCCATCAAAAAATAAATTCCAAACTCCATGCTTTTGTGTTATGCTAGTGAGACTTAGTATTATGGCACCTTCTTCATGTAGTCAATATACACTCAAAATTGATTTTTATATTAATTTATAAGGATCATAAACATTATTATATATTTCTCAATCATCAAGGAGAAATTCTGGTATACCTTCAAGTGGTTCAAAAGGTTCTTGGTCATTGAAGTATTCATCCTCATCCAAGATAGTGTAATTGACATTTGATAAGTTAGGAATAAAAGGTTATAAATAGAACATATATATAGTTTAAAACCTTATGGTAACCTTTTTCTCATACCTATTTCTAAAAACCATATAAGACCAATCAAAAGAGAGATACCCCCTATTTTGGTAGTGAAATCCCTAGACAAACATAGAGCAAAGCAGGTGGGAAGATCAATTACTACCACATCTTGAGAAATAGTACAATTATGACAAGCAGCCAAAATTATCATAAGGTCCTTAAGGACACCTATGGTCTTAGTAGGATACCCATCTAAATGTAAAACTCCTTTTTCATGAGGCTCATATTTTAGTCCTAATTAATCAGCTATAGAATTAGGCATGACAGAGGTACTAGCCCCATTATCAATCATGTAATTACGTAAAATAGAGTCACATATGATGACCAAAAGATAGAAAGTGGTTGTTTAACTACCTTTTTTTCTTGGGAATCATGATATTTACTAGAATTAGTAAGGACTACACTTACCTTTTCTGCTTGTTTTTCTAAAACATGAATCTTGGAAATCTCTTCTTGTAGTAGATCCTTTTGTCCTAGAATAAGAAATGTGTCCCACATAGGGATAAATACATGGAAATTCTTCATTTGATAAAAAATTATAAGAGGATGATGGGTTACCTTGGATTGAAACTTAGGAGAAGGAATGTTACCTGAAGTTAGTGTAAACTATGGTATGAAAAGACCTTTCTAATTTTATCCCTTCTAATCTTGCCTTTGCTAAGTTGATGGTGACTTATGAGATGCACCTTGAGTGGTAATATCTTTAGGTGGTTGAAAAGGTAAAGTGTATTGGTTTCTAGTTGTACACCTTATACACTTAGACTTGCACACTTGAAGTAAAATAACAAGTAAAGATGAAAAACCCATTAGTATGTCATTGTAGTTGGGGAAGGTTTTGGCATCAAAACTAGATTGAATGAAAAAAATTACTAAGAGTCACCTATAAAGGGTATGGTAAGATCCCTTTTACTTATGGCTCTACCTAAACCAAGGTGAGAGGACCTATGGGGTATCTTTCTCACATGGAGAGATTCTACAATTCAACCTCCATGGGGATTACTATCACAAAGGAACACAAATCTAACAAAA
This sequence comes from Torreya grandis, assembly GCA_037957365.1. NCBI lineage: Eukaryota > Viridiplantae > Streptophyta > Pinopsida > Cupressales > Taxaceae > Torreya > Torreya grandis. The sequence continues at coordinate 1,326,094 of JARHVA010002436.1, read as the reverse complement.
ACACAACCAAACTTACTCACTCTACTTGAAAAGGGTTGTCACATAGAACAAGTAAATGATCTAGGCTAGACATAAGCTAATAAAGATATATTTGAAAGTGATTACAACCTTCACTCAAAAAGACTTTCAATAATAAAGGGGTTGAATAAAAAATTATAATGTTAGGCTTCAAAGCAAAAAATGCAAACACATGTTAAATATATAATGTTTATACATCTATAGGAAAATAACACTTAAGATATGCAAAGGGCATATTATTTGTAGGGTAGGATATTTAGATATTTATAAAAAGGGAGGATGGTGCATTGGTGGTCTTGAAATAATAGGGATTCTTTCAACATTCATGACATCACCTATTAAAAAGATGTAAAAAAATTAAATGTAAGCTAATAGAACTATCAGGGGAAATTTATTATTTCCCATTTAATTCATAAACCTAGGGTTCCCTAATAATTTATTCAACAACATATTTCCAAATATAATGTGTAGAGAGATTTTTAATCTAGTTCTAAGCCTAAGATGAAAACCAATAATGAAAAAAAAATAAGATGTCCAATCAACAACATTTGTAAAACATATCATTGCACTTCATCAATATAAAATAGTAGAGAACCACATTCATTTTCATCAACTTGAAAGAAAATCTTACATACACTGATGTTTCAAAATGCTTCCATAGGAAAAATCATGGTGTATTTGTTCCATGTTAGATAGGAGAGACTATAGAGATGCTCTTAGAGATTACTAATGGATATACAACTACAACCACCTTAGTAAGAGAGATAAAATTCACACAATAGTGATCTTAAAATGTGAAAGAGCCTATACTAAGGAAGATAAGGACCAATACAATAACAACCCAACCTTGGCGAACCCAACCTTAGCCAACCCCACCTTGGCCAACCCAACTTTGGCCAACACAACCTTGGCCAAACCCACATTGTCCAACCTAACCTTGGCTAACCCAACCTCTTGAATATAAGACAAGCCTTCTATTTATACATTTTTTACCCATGTCAAATCTACAAGTGCCAAATTCTCTCCAAGATGCTCCTAGATGGAAAATATTCCATGCCATGCCTAAAATTTTAATGTAACTACAAGGAAAATGATCACTAAAACTACCTCTATAAGAAATGATGATGATTTGGAGAATATATTTTGATTTCATGGTGGGATATGCCTTCCACATGATCTAGAAAAAGAATTTTATTTGAGGAGCCAAACAAATTTTATCATTATGTGAAACTACCTAAAGATGCTAGAAAACTTACTTGCATAGTTAGAACCTCTTGGATAGCTGCTCTTCCTCTTCTACATTCTATTAAACAATCTAATCTTGTAATGATGGCATGGGAATATTCTAAATCCATGGCTATTCGAGATATCTTCTTTGGAATGGTCCACCTTGGATTTACAGACCTATAATATCTCTCCCATAGAGGAACTTGGACAAGCACAACAGTGAAAATGCAAAAGACTTAGGTTATTTTCAACTTTTACTTTTTGGCTCCAAATTATTTTGTCCACTTTTGCTTCTTGGATATGCACCATTAGATCTAGTTGTTTTATGTAAATTTTCATTGAAGTTCTAAAGAAAGAGAAAAAATAAACTCAATACGGGTGTGGTTGAAAAACTTGTTTGGTTGTGCAAAAATGAATTAGAAGATTACAAAGAGCTCCTCTTTGTCTTGTGAGGAAGACCTAAAAATAAGAAATAACTAAAGTAAACTTGTTTTTTAGATAGATAGTTGGGTGGATTGCTTAGCAATAGCTAGATACCAAAAGTGAGAGCTTCCTTAAAGGAAATCAATCCACACATTTCAAACAATCAAGTTCACAAAACTGGAAAGAAGGTACTTACATAAATTAAAGAAGATTACTAAAATTGAACATAAGAATTATTGTTAATAAAATAGACTAGAAAGGATCAAATTAGTGATAAAATAATTAATACTAGTGCTAAGGTATTGGGGTATGCTACAAAAACTCTGAAAGAGGTCCATGAGTGGTCAGAAACATAGAAAACTAGATTTGATTGGGTGTAGGTGGGTGAGAATAGGTTGCTAGTTTTTGATTCCATAGGTGATCATCGATGGTTGAGGTGACCATCTATGTTTAAGGTGACTGCCGATGGTTAGGTTGACCATCAATGGTTGATTATGAACTTATGAGTTTGACAAATAAATGAATAACAGGATCTCATAGATGGATTTTGAGAGTTGGGCAAGGGCTGGATTGATTGAAAAATGGAATTAAAGCATGTGAATGTTGATAAACAAGTACTTTCCTTACCAAAATTTCATTGGGTGGGTGGTTGATGCACTTAGCCTATTGGTAGAATCTAGCTTTATTCTGATAGAGTAATGGTACCTAAGAGCGTATTTGAGAGGTGATAACAAGGCAATTCCCAATAAGATGGTTGATTCTTGATAATGTTGATGATGGTAATTGACCTGTAAAAGAAAACTCCTAGATACTTGAGCTCTTAATAATTGTTATCAATCATTTGACCCCTAGGCCTCTCTCTCTTATAGGCATAAATAAGAGGTGAAAGTGAAGGTGTAACTAGGTCATATGAATATAATTCATCCATACAAAGTATCATAACTAGAATTAGATACATTACATTTAGAAAAACAATATGGGTGGTTTGCATATTGTTTATTAATAGGTAGATTCTAACCATCGATGGTTAGGGGTTCCTAGAGTTGACCATCAATGGTCACCCTAACCATCGATGGTCAAGGTCCACATGAAAAGGGTTTCGATGGTCAGGGTCATTTAGCTTGGTGAAACTAAGTATAGATGGGTTTGGTAGGCTAGATTGGTGTAGGTTGGTCCCAAGGGGTCCTTGGTAGGTCTAAGTGTATTTTTGACATTCAGAATTACATTTGTGCATATTTTTGGTGTCTACATTTTACCCCTTTTTATTGTGTGTATTACATGAATGAACTACAAAATAAAAATGGTGTATGGGTCAATGGTATTGTTGCCTTAAGAGTGGGAGGAGGTGTTTCCCATCAAACTAGGATTTGGTGAGGTAAAACTTAAGCAGGTGTAGGTTTGATAAGTGGTAGTGGTGAGTCATGAGGTGGTGATATGAGATTGGACATTTGTAATGCAAACATGCACATAAAATGCGATAAAAAGGAGTGATAGCCAAGATCACACATACACTAGGTTACTAATGTTGGTAAAAAATGAGGGTTAGTGCTAAGAAAGACAAGTGATAAGTAAATCATGTGGCCACTTATAGGTGTGGTGATTGGGAACACTCATAAACATACATCTCTTAAGTGATTTTTGTGTATTTAGTGGGTATCTAATGTAGTAAGTGCTCCTAGGGATAACACAAATAGGTCAAGTTTTGTGGGTATCCAAGGTAGAAAGTGCTCCTAGTGAGACATAAGTGGGTTGGTATGCATGATGTGGTGTAAAATACAAAAGGGGTCAACTGTAAATGTTATCACTATAGTCAATGGACCAGGTAATAAGTGTCATAAAATTGCATGCCAAATGGGACAAAAGAGACCAACGATGAGGTGATGAGGTGGCTAGGATGGTGAGAGAAAGGCTTCTCTAAAAGTGAGTAAGAGCCTAGTGTAATTGTTCTAGAAATTGGTAGGTTGTAGGTATAAGTGAAATTAGGGTTATTTAGGGTGCCTTGACTGTTGACGGTCAGGGTCCCTAGAAGGTGACCATCAATAGTCACCCTAATGATCAATGATTAGGAAAAACCCTAAAAATCTATATGGGCAAAAGTTAAAAAAAAATAACTTTATCATTATTACTATTATGTATTATAGACCCTATCTCTAGAGATTTTGGTGCTTGTGAGATGAAGGTGTTTTCTACAGTGGGTGTTGCTCATTAGCCAAAGGTGTGTGGGTGATTATGTGGGTTTGGGACATAGGGAGTATGAGGATGTGGCCAAGCACCTACTAATGGGCTCATAACATGGAGGAGGTAACATAATAAGGTATGGGTGATTTAAAATTACTAGATTAGGCTTGTTTTGCATTATTGGGTTTACTTGCAGGGTAGGTCTAGAAATGTGAGATTTTGCCTATATGCCTTAAGTAGGTTTTTAGGGGTTTTAGGTAAATTAGTGGGTAGAGTGTCAAATTGATAGGGTGGGTGGGTGATTTGGGTAGCACATTAGTTATTTAGAGTGATTAGGCTAGTGTTTAGCTTACTTGTTAACTTTTTGGGGCTTTAGGGGTTTTAGGTGTTATAGCCATGGAATGCCCATAGGTTACCATCGATGATCAAGTTTGACCATTGATGGTTGACACCTTAGGAATTAGGGGTCTCTAACCATTAGTGGTTAGCATGATTATCAATGGTTAGATAGGCTAGGTTAGTTTGTTTAGGGTTTTTTGAGGTTTAGGCTAGGTGTTTAACTTGTTTAGGGGTTTTTGAGGTTTCAACTAGGTGCTTAGCTTGTTTAGGGTTAATGCTTAATAGTTAGGGTTAGGGTAAGTGGTTAGGTTTAGATTAAGGTTAATGGGTTGAGAATTGAATCTAGGTTTTTAGGGGGTAACATAGCTAGGGTGAGATAGGTGGGTAAAAGTGATAGAGGAATAGGTCAAGTATTAAAAAGGTAGGGTAGATAGGCTTAGTAATAATAACTGAGCTCAGCATTTGGTTTGATATAAGCCAAGGAGCAAATCTAGATTCATGATCATGTGTTGTGTATCTTCCCTTCAATTTTCAATGGGTTGACCATGGATGACTAGTCACATATATAGGAGGCAGGTCTAAGAGTGATGAGGCACTACCACCATGTGCCTAGAGACACATCTATGTTGTAGCACTCATTGAGAGATGTGATCCTAATACTAATACCTTCTTGCTACTAACTAGGGAGATGAATTTTATCTTAGAGGATGTACATAAGATCACTCAAGTTCTATTATGTGGTGAGCTAATATACCAAATAGAGCAAGAGGATCAAGATGAGTATATGGAATATTTATATGGGGATTATAGTGACTAGGTCTAGTGGCATTTTCGACGTTTTAGATACATAACATTACATAAGAGGGATCTATAGGAGAGGAAACTGATGATGATGTTGATGATCATGGTTACATGTTTTGGGCTCTTAGATTCTAGTAGTGGGAGGTTTACTTATGTATTATTAGATATTTTGGTTGAGTTACTGCTTGGGAGGATAGTGTTTGGTTGGGTCCTAGTTTTTCTAGTTTAGATTTATAAGGAGATATGGGGTTTTAGACACCACAAGAGATATGGTATCACTGTGGGCCTAATTATTCATTATTGGGCTTATGATCACATTTGGGTTTTGAGACTAATGGGATTACCATGGGCAAGTGCACATAGCTTGAGTTCCCTATTAGATTCATGATATGGAGAGATGATGTGACTACATCAGGGGTAGGAGGTGGCACACATGATATTGAGTGTTTTAGGGGTGCCTTAGGTGCATTGGTAACTATGGACATTACCTAGAGACCATATCTATAGTTTCTTATCTAGCTAGGCTATAAGAGGTAGACCCTCGTCATGCAGATTTATAAGTGGATAGTGGGCCATTGAGAGGGCAAGGTTGAGTTGATTCCATTTGATTAGGTGCATCATTAGTTTAACTTGATATAAGGTGTACCAAGTCCACATCCTTAGTATAGGAGGAAGGATTCATAGGTTTAGTTTATGATGCCTTAACATGCCTTAATAGTTCTAGATAGTGGTTTTGAGGGGCTTCTTGTTAGGGACCTTATGGATGGTATAGGGTACATAGATGGTTATATGGCTTGGTACCAGTTGAACTATGTAGTGGTAAATTTAGATGGAGATGATAGAGTGGTGGGGCTAATGGCTATAGATCCACCCAGTCAAGATAGATAGGAAGGGGAAGTGTTGGCTGAAGCCTAGGATTAGATATAGGTGTTGTAGGAATAGGTGGCTATATTATAGGGCCAAATAACCATATTGTGGGTTTAGCTTGCCACCATTACAAGTGAGAGAGATGAATCATAGGCATCCCTAGGTATATTTACATAGGAGAGGGACCTACTAAGATAGAGGGTTAGAGCAGGTGTAACAATAGGAGAGCCACTAGGGATAGTGCCATGATCATGGTACCTAGCCATTGTAGAGGAGCTCAAATACTATGAGGTGATGGTGCTAGACCAATTGCCCTAGGATATGAGATATGTAGAGTATATATCTAGTTTGGTTGGTGGGCCCTCGATAGCTACTCCAAGTTAGTGGGCTACTATAATGGGTCAAGCAAGTGTCCTAAAGGGGCTATCACTAGGTACAAGTGTAGGCATGGAGGGGCTATTGGTAGTGGTGTAGGCCCATGATTATGTTTAGATGCATTATTATGATTTACTATTTTGATACCAACTTGTGCACCAATGTAATGAGATGTATATTTTTTTGACAGAGTTGATACATTATTACATGTATTATTTTTTGATGATTCAATGCATATGATGTATGGTTTGTGATGTTATATATGATGGATGTTTATGGTTCATGTGTGCTCATGTTTATGATTATGGTTATGGATTATGGTTTCTGATTGTGGTGTATGATGTTAGTGTTCCAGTTAGTAGCTTAGGCATGTGATGCTAGAAATATAGTTATGATGCTATGATTTTGTTCATAGATATGATAGGATGTGTTATTGATGGATTTATGTTATATGATGATATAATGGTTTTGTTTATGGTTATATGGATGGAATGGTAAATGGTATATGATATGATGTCTTACTCATTGATTTGGTTTATGCTTATATTGGTGTAATGATATGCTTATATGATTATATAATGTGATAGTTTTAGATGGATAGGTTGATGTTTATGGGTTGTTGTGATATGCTTACATTATGTTTGGTGCATAGAGAGATAGATGGTGTTGTTTGTTAACAAAGTTGATAATGTTCATGCTTTTGATGTGATGTTTATTATTCATGATTAGAGAGGTAGAATGTGAATATGGTTAAAGATGAAAATACATGAATTAAGTAGGTAACAAAATAGATGTTTAGGAAAGTGATAAGAATCATGAAAGGTATATCCACATGAGCCAATAAAAGATAAGAAAAGGAACATGATGCCTTTTCATTGGTAAGGATGGACTCAAAACCTAAAGTTGGATTGGCTTAGTGAAGAGAATCCTTTCATATGCTTTGAATTAGCATGCTTAGGTTTAAAAATAGGTATCTTGATCACATTGTATCAAGTAAGCTCATAGTCCCATGCACATGAGATGTAGAGGGAGAATGGGTGAAACTAGAATTGTTAGTAAGACCAGTATGCCTTTTCTATAGGTTTTTAAAGAGGTAGTATAAACAAGTTTATGTTTATATATAAAGTGTAGACTGATTGACATGGGAAGTCTACTGAGGAGAGCCAATCGTGGATTTTCAATATTATTGAATTTATGAGAGCCAATTGTGTATTTTAAAATTCTTTTGTTTTTACTTAGAGGTTTTTGCTATTTTTATTTTGTTTTAGGGTTGGGGAAGCTAATCGATGAAAAAAGCTTGCAAGAAATTTATAGCTTTGACAAATGCTTTAATCAGCCATCATTCAAGGGAGTGGTCTATGTTTATGTGCGTAGTTCAAATACTTTTGATAGTTTCCTTCAAGGGAGTATTCCACCTTACATTTAGTAATTTTAGATGATTATTTTATATTTATCCCTCAAGGGAGAAATCCGTGAATGCTAAGAATGACCCATAGTTGTTTATGACTTTTGATATTATTTTTTCTTGATATATACTTACTTATACATGATCAAGGGATTACCTTTATGAAGGCAAAACTAGGTTGACATGAAGGTCTAGTTGGTGACAAAGGGGTATAGGTGGTAATGACCCTAGGAATTAATTTCAAATAGATGGGAAGTACTATGAGAATCATGCCATGGATAAAGATGTGGTACTCACAGTTCAATATTAGGCTATAATTGTGATGGATAATCACATGATTTAGTTTTAGTCAATTGCCCCTAAAAAGAGTGAAGTAAATGTGGTTGTAGGGGATGAGCTTAAGTTAGACAAATGATGATTGTGATCCATGTTTAACTATAAAAGGTATGTAGATGTTAATCATTAAGAGGCTTAGGTTCTAGTTTACCTTCAAGAGAGGATAAATGATAAGCTCCTAATCCATACTTTTGGGTTATGTTGTAGGGTCCAAGCCAATTGAAATCAAATTTACCCCTTTTGATTTTCTCCATATTAGTTACATGTTGATTTTCCTTGAGAACAAGATCTTCAATATTGAATTCTTGGTCTTTCAACTATTTTTTATAGGCACATTTGATTAATTATTGATAGACATAGAGATAGGAAAGGGCATCCAAATTATTCTCATTAAGTATCTCAAGTTGAGCTGAACATTCTTGATGATAGTCATTTTCCAAAATAAAATCATGCAAAGATATGTGAAGAGAAGGTATTTGGACTTCAAGAAGAAATACAACCTCATCTCCAAACATGAGAGAAAAAGGTGCATCACTTGTAGGGGTTTAAATGTTAGTATGGTATGCTCATAAAGTGAAAGGGATGTGCAAGTGCCAGTCCTAACCTGAGGCATTAACCATTTTGGTAAGCATATTGTTAAGGATTTTGTTAGAGGCTTTGACTTATCCATTTGCTTATGGGTAATAAGGTGATGAAAAGATAAGCTTAATACCAAATAGGTCACAAAGGCCCTAGACTTGTTTATTTTTGAAGGATTTTCCATTATCGTGATGATCTCATGGGGCACATTGAAATATCAGATGATATGGTGGGTGATAAATTTGATAATATTTTTAACTTTTGTCAAGATAAAAGGAATAGATTCCACCCATTTAGTAAAATATTTAGTCATGATAATAATAGAATGATGTCATTGTGAAGAGTGGGGGTTGATTTCATTGATAAGGTCCAAATGTCATTATGAAAAGGGCCAAAACTCTATAAAAATGAAAAGACTATTGCTAGGTACGTGATGTAAATTAGCATGTTGTTGACACTTGACACACTTTTTTACATAATTACAATAGTCTTGGTTAAGGGTGGGCCAGTAATAACCAAGGTGGAGGATGCACTTATCCACAATGAGTCCACTAAAGTGGCCCCCATAGATATCCTCATGTGTCTCATTGATTGCGTGAGAGGCTTCTAGACCATGAAGGCAATAGAATAGGAGGCCGTCAAGACCCTATTTGTAAAGAATTCCTCCCATAATGGTGTAATAGGATGTGCTCTAAAATAATTCTTGATGGGAATTCCTAGAGAGGCTAGAGGGAACTATGACAAACTGAAGGTAGTCAAAGGTTTATTGATACAAAAAACCATGCAAAATCTCTTCCACACTAAAGATGGTTGGAGTGTCTGATTTGGTGTAGGAAGGTTTGGTGAGGTGATGGATAATGAATGATAGTTTAGAGTCTGAGGGTGTTGATGGGATTTGAGAGGCAAGACAAGCCATGGTATTAGTAAACTTATTAGTAGATTGTGGGGTGGTTTGAATATGGTAGTGTTTGAATGATGCTAGGAGTTTTGTAAGTAGTTGTCTATATAGTTGCATCATTTCATTCTTACACTAGTAAATGTCATTAACTTGGTTGACCATAAGTTGGGAGTCACCAAAGATATTAATTATTTTGACTCCTAAGGCTAAGGTAGTTTGGAGACCTATTTTTAGGGCTTCATACTCAGCCACATTATTGGTATATTTGAAGTCAAGTTTAAATGAAAAAGGAAGTGGTTCACCAATAAGGGGGTTAAGGATGATACCAACTCCCCCACCTCACTGACATTTGGAACCATCAAAAAACATGGTTACATGATTAGTAAAATACACTTGAGATAGACTTGCAATTGACTTATCTAGAAATTCAAGAGGGGAAGGTTGGGTATTTTTAGGGGTGCATCAACCAATTGGTCAGCAATGACTTTCCCTTGATTAATTTCTACTGGAGGAACTCAAGGTCAAACTCAACTAAAAACATGAGCCACGTAGCCATACACTAGTTTTGGTATGGTTTGGAGTGCATGTACTTGAGTGGGTTGGTATTAGTTATGACAAAAATTTTATGGTTAAGAAGGTAATGGCAAAGTTTGATGGTCATAAAGACTAGATCCAAGAAAAGTTTCTCAGTATGTGTGTACTGAGTCTCGTACTCAACAAGTGTGTAGCTAATGTAATATATATCTTTCTCTTTATGGTGTTTGTCTTCATGGGAAAGCATTGATCCTAGGGAATGGTCAGTGGTATAGTTATAAAGGTAGAAAGGTTGGTCATCCTTAGGAGGTGTGAGGATAGGTGGAGATATATAGTACTCTTTGAGTGCATCAAAGGCCTTTTGACAATCAACATTCCACTTAAAAGAGATGTCCTCTTTCAAGAGGTGGTGTAAGGGTTGACACTAATCAAAGAGTTGGGAGATACAATGGTGAATGGATTAGAACTTCCCCTACAGATTATATATTTGATTAAGATTAGCTAAAGGTAACATTTTGAGGATGGCTTTGATCTTTTCTAGGTTAACTTCAATTCCTTGAAGGGAAACAATGAAGCCTAAAATTTTTCCTAATAAGACCCCAAAAATACATTTTTTGGGATTGAGGTAGACATGATAATGGATAATTTTCTCAAAGATAATCTTGAGAATGGTTAAGTGGTCTTGGAAAATTTTGGACTTTCCAAGAAGGTCATCCACATAGTCTTTGATGATTGTATGGATAAGGTCATGGAAAATATAGGTCATGACAAATTATTAGGTTGCACCAATATTCTTAAGACCGAAGGACATGACTCTCTAAAAAAAGTCCCCCATAGGGTGATAAAGGCAATTTTGTGTTGATATTTAGGGGTAATCAAACTTTGATTATAACCCAAAAATCCATCCATGAGTGATAACATCTCATGGCCTATTGTGAGATCAATAAGTTAATCAATGCTAGGTTGAGGAAATTCATCCTTTGGGAAGGCAATGTTGAGTTCATAAAATCCACACAAATACATAGTCCCCTTGTGGTTTTAGTGATAGGCACGATGTTTGAAACCCACTGAGGATACTCAATGGGTTAAATGAGGTTGATAGAAAGGAGGTGTTGGAGATCTTCTTTGACAAGATCTATGTGAGGATGTATGCGGTAGAGTTTCTATCTAAAAAGATTGGCATCATGAATAATCACAATGTTTTGGGTGGTAATGGTAGGTTCAATACTAGGTATGTCAGCATATGACTAGGCAAATGCAATATTGTGGTCCCAAAGGAAGGTAAAGAAGTCTTATAGTTCATCAGGGGTGAGAGTTTGGCTTAGTTTGACAACATGGGGGTTATTTAGACTGCCTATTTCAATATCTATGGTGGGTTCATTTAACATGGTTGATTTTTATGGAGGTAAGGATTTATGGATGGATGAATCAGATGCACTAAGGTAGGTGAGAATGGAATCATCATCCTAGCACTGGGCAATGTGAATGTTAGGAGAGTCTTCTCTTGCCAATTCAAGATGGAATAAAGTGATGGATATGGGTGCCCCTTCCTTTTGATAATTTAGGGGGTTGAGGGTAATCATGTTTATGAAAAAAAATTAGGTGGGATGATGTCCTCAGTCTCACCCCTAGGTGGAGATGGTGTTGGTGAGGAAGGGGTATTTTATTCAATGAATGGTAGGGGTAGTTTGTTTGGATTTATTATTATTGGGTAGAATGAAACCAAGGTTGTTCTTCTCATGAATATTTTAGGTCTTAATCAAAGTCAACATTATGTTGGCCATGTTCATATCATCCTAAACCAAATCCCTTTCAGGCACACCTGTGAAGGTATAGTTTGGTGAAGTCTAGGTTGTCTAAATAAGAGAAGGTTGAGGTGAAAAGGGAGTGGTGGTAGAATTAAGTGGATTGTCAATTTCCCCATAGATAAAGTGGTCTTGATATCTCAGAGTCCCTAAGGGGGTAATGGCCCCAATGTTAGGGTCATAACTTAGTTGATGGTTGAGCCTTCCATATTCTTGGGGAGTTTGGAAGGTGTCAAGGGTGAAGAGGTGGTTTATCCAAGGGCAAGGCATTAAAAGGTGGGTTTTAAAGGATCAGTGGTGGGTATCTAGTTCACAAGGATAGATGAACTGGTAGATGCCTCGATGGAAGGGGAAGCAATGACTTTTGCTTCTATGGGTAAGGGCTTGGCAGTGTCTTTTTATAGTGCTTTGGATGGAGGTAGGAGAAATTAATTAGGTTAGTAGGTCATATTACATGTTGTAAAAGGGATAGGGTTAGCTTATATGGTAACAAATTTACATTCATGTTCAAACTTGACACAATAATGGAGGGTATAAGGTACACAACCCATGGCCCAGATCTAAGGTTTCCCTAGTAAAACATTATACTATAATTCACCTTTGACCACATAAAAGGCTTTGAGGAGCTATGAGGTCCTATCTAAATGTGAAAGATGACATTTCCCAAGGTAATGGTCATAGTGTTGTTATAGGATCTAAGGATAGATAAATTTTTAGATGTGACATTGTCTAGTAGCTTAAGTTTCTCATAGGCATGGAAAGAGATGATGTTGATACTAGCTCCCCCATTGATCATAACCCATTTCATGTGGGTTTGGTTGATGTGGGATATAATAAAAAGAGGGGGATCTATGCCCTTAAGATGGATAGAAGGTATCTCTAAGTCCTTTAAGGTAACAAGGGTGGAGAGTTGGAGAGTGCTTAAATAGGCCTCTATAGGTTAGAAGTCTCTTGATCTAACCTTAATAGCCTGCATAGCCTCTATCATGGCCTGATGATGGTGGAGTGAGGTGGATACAAGATCATCTTAGTTAGGGTCTAGTTAATTTGTTTAAGAATGACCCTCTTGATGGGTTTATAGGGGTTAGCCTCTGAGTTTCCTAAGATGGTAAATTTAGGCTTAGCTATAGACATGGAGGTTTGGATTTGATTTGGTTTAGGGTGATTTGGTGGGTATGTACATGGAATGGAAACTTTGGCATTCATTTTATCCTTTTTTTGTGATTGTGTGACCATATTAATGGTATGGATAGAGGGGTAAGGTGTGATAGGGGGTTGGGTAGATTCTCCATCACTCTGAGGTGAGAGTGGGGGATTAGGAATATGTTGGTGACTAGTTATTGGGTGTATTAGTGAAGGAATAGATGGAAGGTCATATACTCAAAGATAATCCTCATCATATATTGGTGGATAATGGCCTAGAGAGCTTTGAAACTTTTTATGTCATGCCCATGTGTCCTGTGATAAGATCAGATTTAATGATCATTGTACCAAGTTGGCTTCAGACCAAGAGGATTGAAAGGTCTGATTGGAGGTACTATGAGGTAGGATGTTTGTAATAATATTTGAAGAATGGTCACATAGGATTATACTAGAGGTAAGAAAGGTTTAAGGATCATGGTTTGGGTTAGTAAGAGGGGCATGTTGGTGGAAATAGGTTTGGTGAGAGATGGTTTGGGTAAGGTGGTGTTTCTAGTTGATGGTTTTGGTTTGGGTATGTTGGTATTTGGGGTGGCTAAGTTTGATGGTCTGACTATTGGTAATATGGGAAGGACCAGCACATCAAATAATAAGTGGGATGGTGTAATCAATGGTAGTGGGCAAAATATGTTATAAAGGGGTTATATTTTAAGTAAATTGGAAGGGTGAGGCCCTAAGATAGAGGGCAAGGTATAGGGAGGTAAAGTCTTAGTCATGTAGCCCTTAAATGTTTTCATCCTCTTGGTTGGTGTGGGTCAAGACCTAGGTATAGGGTTGGGTGAAGTTAAGTCTACTTTCAAGGATGGGTGAACCAAACTCCAAGTAGAGAAGGCATCAAGAGTTTTGAAAGGTTTGGTTGGTGATGTGGTGACTATTTTGGTTGCCTAAGAGGGTGAGGGGTTGGTAAAAGTTTAGATTAGTTTAAGAGGTGGTGTCGAGATGATGGATTGGTTGGTTAGAGGTTTTATATAATGTTTAGGTTTGTTGATGTAGGGAAGCCCTAACTATTTCTAGAAAGTGGTTTGATCCATGTCTAGTTTTTTAGCCATACCTAAATTTTGAATGAGTTTGGAAAAAGGTTTGTATACTAGTTTGGCCTCCTAAGTAGTGGGTGTCAAGGAGACACCTATGGGTTTAATAAGAGTGTTGATAGACTTATTCATTTCCTCAAGTAAGGGAGGTAAGTTTGGGATTTTTGGCCACTCTATGAGGGGTGTTTGTGAAAAAATTACTCTCCTTGGGCATGATGTCCATAGTTATGACTTGGTCTATATTTAGCAGAGATGGTGGGCTAGGAATGGTTGTATGTTCATGTTGGCTATCTAAAGGGGTTCTTGACAATTATAAAGCCTTTATGAGTGAATATAAGGAAAAAATAACCCCCTCGATTTGGGCCTTTGAAGGAAGGGAAAGTGACTCTGCCACCTCGGTAGATGAAATGGGGAAATAATACGTAAGTTGGATGATAGGTGTATTGAGGACCATATTGACTATGTGGGCATATTGAGAATATTTGGCTTGTTTATCCTTAGCTTTGATAGGGGCATGGTTGGGAAAAGGTTTCTTGAATATGTCAAGAACTTGATTTTGAGGGGCCTTAGGATTATCCAACATGAGTTCCCCTTTGTAAATAAGACTCTAAAAAACATTATTAAAAGTATTACATCAACTAACATCATGTCAAATTACTTAATGAAAATCGTAAAGGTCATTCTCATTATACCAAGTAGGTGTTGGATGATAATTATAAAACTACTAGGGAGGTTTGATGGGTGGAAGTTGTATAAGATTAGGTTTTAGTAGCTTCTCTAGAACTGAGGTATAAGATTATCTAAGTGGAGTGAATTATTTTTGGATGCTTTAATTTGGGTTCTTTATATTTTAGTAGGAGGTAATTGGATAATTTTGTTGATTGACATTGGGTGGAGGGGTGGTTTTAAGGATGATGACATTTACAATTCCCCTAGTCTTGGTTTTAGTATTAGATTGGTTGCCTAGTTTAGAGGAATAGGTTTCATTGGTCTTGAAGGTAGAGTTATATTTTCATAACTTCAATTTACACTCATCTATGGCCCATTTTTCTAGATTATGTGCCATGGTAAAATCCTCATCAAAATTTTTGAAGCTTTGGAAATGCAGTGTAGAAGATATATGTTTGGTGTAAGCTCAACCAAAAAGTTCTATAAGTTCAGATTGAGGTAGGGAAAATGAAAGATGATTAATCAAGCTTCTCTAATGGGTGAAAAAATTGGAAATGGACTCATCATTAAATTTCTTGATATAATAGAGGTCTATGATAGAGACCTTGGAAATGTTTATTGAAAAAGTGGTATAATAAGACTTGTTCTAGTTGGGTGAAAGAAAAGTTGGAACGCTTGGTGAGGGCACTATACCAGTCAAGTGTTGTGATATATAAAAACATGGGGAAGGTTTGAAGGAGAAGGGCATAATCATAAGAAATAATGTAAAATGCATGCTTAAAATCCCTAAGGTGTTATTAGAGGTCCTCCTTACTTTGAAATTTGGTAAATTTTGGAAGCTCCCATTGAGGAAGGTAAGTTCTTATGGGGAAGAAAGATGAATAGGTTTGTTATAAATTTGGTCATAAGATAAGATGTTATGATCTCATGAAATGGATGGCTCAAGGTTGGTCATCTTATCCATGAGAATTTTTAGTAGGTCAAATTGAGGTGGTGCACCAGAAGGATTGTAAGACTGATA
Source organism: Torreya grandis (assembly GCA_037957365.1). Classification (NCBI taxonomy): domain Eukaryota; kingdom Viridiplantae; phylum Streptophyta; class Pinopsida; order Cupressales; family Taxaceae; genus Torreya; species Torreya grandis. The sequence continues at coordinate 1,310,388 of JARHVA010002436.1, read as the reverse complement.
TTGTGGTTGAGGTTGGGCAACATATTGGTAATTGTTTGATAGTTGAGATGCTACCACATATTGGAATGTGGATGTTAGAGGTTAGGTAGGGTAGGTAGATGATGGTGGTTGAGTAGTGGGTATATACCCTTTTGGGATAGGGATGTATCCTAGATTGGGTGCAATGGGTAACTACTGAGGAGCCCCTATGGATTGGGCATGGGTGGTAGTTAGGTTGGTGATAAGAGGTGAGGTAGTGACCTTTATGCTAATGGGTGGTGAAGTAGAAGGGATATATAACCCTAAACATGGTAAAGGGGTATTGATCGATGGGTTAGGTTTGATAGAGGTGAGGTTGGTAGTATTGAAGGTGGGTGCTTCAGCAATAAGTGGAGCATGATGGGTTAATGGTTGGGTTGTCCCTAAGGTAGAGGAGTCATTAGTAGGGGTAAAATGTGTAAGGGTGATATGTGTTTTGATAGGTTGGTTTTAATCTATGGCATTAAATGGGTTGGTAGATGAAGATGCCTATGTGGTTGAAAGGTTGGGTAGTGATCATGACAATAGGGATACCCTTCATAAGGTGGGATGGCATGCCATAAGGATATGGTGAGGGGAGGTATTAAGATAGTGTTAAAGGGCAGCTAGATTACTATCTTAAAAAGTGGTAAAATCTATGTCTCCTTGGGGAAATACCCAAGAAAAATTATGGCTTCCTAATGGATGAGGTAAATCTTCTACCTCAATGACATACTCCATATATGAGGAGGTAAAAGAGGATGATTTAGGTGGTGGGCTCTACTCTACTAGGTCTCTTCGTTATTGGTGAGTGAGAACCATAAAAGAAAAAGGGGAGAGAAAAAAAGAACAAACTCACCACTCAAACAAGAAAACAAGAAAATGATCAAGGCAATTAAGATACACACACTATGAAGTACGTTAAGCTCAGAGGTTAGTTTTAATCTCGCTTTTGGCTTATAACTTAGTTTATGAGAATCTATGATAGAAATTTGGTTTGTGGATCAAGTACTATAAAAGCAGTTTATGGTTGGTTTTAGGTTGTTTAGGTGCTCAAAAGAATCTATATTAGAATCAATACATGGCTTGGTATTGGGGCCTACCCCCTCACTTCACAGTCCCACAATGATAAGGGTGTCAAGTTCTTAGCTAATATATATTGATATCCAGAGTTTATAGACAACCAAAGGGCTAAGTTGGTTCTCCCCTTGGTAATGACCTCTAGTAGGATTGTCAAGAATGAATAAGGTGATTGTTAGGTGATGAAATCCTAGTCGGACCTTGTCTCAAATTGTATTGATGTTTGATTGATGAAAGTGGTTTAGCTAGTGTGTACATTAAAAGTGATGCTATAATAAGATTATTGTGATTTATTTCAAAGTGAAATAATGTTAAAACAAAACAATGGATGTAGTTGACTTTAAACCCAAAAGAAAATTTAGTTTCAATTATGTGCACAGATAGAAAGAAGAGCATACACATGCAAAGAAAATGCGAGTAAAGACTCTAGGTCCCACCAAGCATTCCAGAATGTTTTATTTAAATTTTCACTTAAGTTCTAAACAAAGAGAAAAAAGAAATTCAATACAAGTGTGGTTGAAAAACTTGTTTGGTTGTGCATGCACTGAATCAGAAGATTGCGAAGAGCTCCTCTTTGGATTGGGAGGAAGACTTGAAAATAAGAAAGCACTAAAGAAAACTTGTTTTTTAGATAGATAGTTGGATGGATTGCCTAGAAATATCTAGATTTCAGAAGTGAGAGCTTCCTTAGGGGTTGTTGATCCACATGTTTCAAAAAATAAAGTTCACAAAATTTAAAATAAGGTACTTGCATCAATTAAAGAAGATTATTAAAACTAAACACAAGAATGCTTTTTAAGAAAATAGACTAGAAAGGAACAAATTAGTGATAAAATAATTAATACTAGTGATAAAGGGTTGGGGTATGCTTTAGAATATCTAAAAGAGGTTTTTTAGTGGTTAGAACATAGAAAACTAGATTTGATTGGGTGTAGGTGGGTAAAAATAGGTTATTGGTTTTTACTGCTATAGGTGACTGTCAATGGTTAGGGTGACTATCAGTGGTTAAGGAGATCGTCGATGGTCAGGCTGACCATTGATGGTTGACTATGGAATTCTAGATTTGACAAATAGATAAATTATGGGATCCCATTGATAGATTCCAAGAGTTGGGAAAAGGTTAGATTGATTACAAAATGGAATTAAAGCACATGAATATTGACAAATAAGTACTTGCCTTACTAGAAGTCAGTTGGGTGGGTGATTGATATACTTAGCCTTTTGGTGGAATCTAGCTTAATTTTGGTAGAGTAATGGTACTTGAGAGCTTGGTTGAGAGGTGACAACAAGTTGGCTCCCAATAAGATGGCTGGTTTGATGACACTGATGATGTTGATTGACCTAGAAAAGCAAACTCTTAGATGCTTGAGCTCCTGATAATTATTGTTGATCATTTGACCTCCTAGGCCTCTCTCTCTCTCTCTTATAGGCATAAGCAAGAGGTGGAAGTGAAGGTGTAACTAGGTCATCTAAATATAATTCATCCATGTAAAGGATTGTAAGTAGAATTAGACAAGTTATATTTAGAAAATAAATGTAGGTATTTTCCATGTTGTTTGTTAAGAGGTAGATTTTGACCATCGACAGTTAGGGGTTCCCAGGGCTGATCATCTATGGTCACCTTGACCATTGATGATTAAGGTCTATCAAAAAAGGTTTTTTATGGTCAAGGTCATTTATCTTGGTGAAACTAAGTGTGGATGGGTTACCTGAGGCCAGATTGGTGTAGGTTAGTCTTAAGGGGTTCCTAGGTAGGTCCAAGGGTATTTTCAACATTCAAAATTGTAGGTGTGTATATTTTTGATGTCTACACTAGCTTGGGAAAAATAAACACACTACATCAAATCATGATCTAAGGCATAGAGGATTATTGGATATAAAATATATTTTGGCCCTAAGGATATGCCACTTGGTAGCCTTGCAAGATTTCTAAGGTTTTCTACAAACAATCCTAATTGTTTGAGTGTTATCAAGTCGCATGGTAGCACCTTAGGCTCCTTGACCTTTTAACATATTTTTATCACCATTATATTTATTACTACCTTCTTGAGATCTTAACACTTGTCAATATTATGTTCTCTCATAGGTTATTTTATTACTTCAAATCCTCACTTATCATTGGATCATCTTACTCTGCATTAACATGCATCATTATATCCACCTCTATGTGAACTCAAATGACTATTTCATAGGGCCTAAAATTGATTCTTACACAACTATCTTAGAGCATTTGAATCTAAATAGCTATTTATTATGGATTAATATTGATGTTAATGCACCTATCAATGATGTCTATGAGCTCATAACCTATGAAAGTTTAGAAATTTCATCAGGACTTTATTTGTTAGATCTTATGTTTTGGGCCTTTTTGCTTCCATCAAATTTTTGGTCTTTGAAATAATTTTATTGGGCCTTATATTTTTGTGTTCCTATTTTTGGCTTTTCTTTATCCTTGGCAAAATTTTCCCATAAAAATATTTTACAACAATCTATCTTTGGCATTCCTACTCCATAATAATCCTTTTGGGCATTTTCTCAAGATAATTATCTTGGATAAAATGTTTGAGATAATTTTCTCAAAGGATTTTGAATTCACACTTTTATTGAGAGATTTTAACTTTATCAAAAAATTTGTGTGGGTAAGATGCCCAAAATAATTTAGCCTTTGGATTTTTGCCTTCATTGGAAAAATTGTTTTAGAGATTTTATCCAAAGTAATTTCCTGGAAGAAATTGGTCTTTTGTACTTTTGTTGAAGGAATTGGACCTTTGTAAATTTTTTGAAGGAATTTAGACTTATGATTTTCACTAAAATAAAGGAATTCTATTGGGATTTTTGTAGTGGGAAAAATGCCCGAAGCATAAGTGCCCTTTAGACTTTTTCCCACAGACAAAAAATCCAAAATAAATTACCCTTACACTTTCCCTAAAGGAATTGGACATAGCCCTTTAGCCTTTTGGAATGACCCTTTAGATATTTTTAAAGTGCCCTTAGGACTTATTAAAAATGTCCTTTGGATCTTCTAAAAGCTCCCTTATAAAAAAATTTAAGGGAAAAATGCTCAAAAGAAATGGCCCTTTGGGGATTTTACAAAGGCAAAATGACCCTTTAGATATTTTGTAAGGGAAATATACCTGAAAGAAATGACCTTTCAAGGATTGTACAAAGGTAAAATGACCCTTAAAATATTTTTCAAGAGAAAAACTTATAAAATAAATGACCCTTTGGGGATTATATAAAGGTAAAATGACTGAAATAAATAGGGAAATATGTTTTACTTAGAATAAATAAACTTTGTCAGGTTTTTTATCATGAATAATTTGCCTGACGAAAATAAGTCTTTGTACTTTTTAAACAAACAAAAATATTGAAGATTTATTTTTTCTGGTTGAAATGTCTCAACAAAAAAAACTCAAAGACACTAAAGCTTAAAACACACTAAGTAAATACCAGAATAACACTTGGTCGATTAATCAAGAAACTTGACCTTTGAAGGAACACTTTGAAAAAAATAATTTGGGATAAGGGCTTGGGAAATTACACTTTAGAAAGGACCAATTGATTTAATTAAATTTTAGCCACTAACACTAGCTCTCACCTAGAGATGCATACCCCCTATGGATGTATAAAGAACCCTAGAACAAAAGACTAGGTGTCAATCCATAAGGATACAGAGTCAAGGCTTATCAATTTACCAAAAATACTCATGAAGGCTCAACAAAACATGATATACTTACAAAAATAGATCAAGAGGATCTTAAAATGAACACATAATAAAATGAATAGAAAAGAACTATACAAACAAGGCCCAAAGTAGAGGGGAACAAAGTAATGAAAGGATAAAACAAAAAAACATTATGTACATAAGTACAAGCTCAATTTGAGGAAATGTTTCAAATATCTACCATTGATTGAAAAATCCAAAAAAATTATATCTCTTAAAATTTTCCAATATCTTGGTGGTCAAGATGAAGTAAACCCATCTCTGCACCTACTTGAAGGTACTTATTATAGACTATGATAGGATGACAAGATGAAACAAATCCTCTTTACATGATCTCAAATATAGATAGGAGGATGCTAAAATATCTTGGTAGATTTTTAACATCTATAAATAAACTTATTTTTTGACTACAATCAAATGAGCACCAAGCAAGAGTGCATCAGGATCAAAAATGTCATTTATGCCCTCAAAGTACTAATTAAAAGGGGTCTAGAACTTTTCATCTTTAAGGGAATAAAAGGTAACCCCATCTTCATCAAATGACTTCCAAAAAAACATCTTCATTGTCAAAACCAAAATAAATAATAAATGGTTTCTCAACAATGCCCATATTCCCAATGGAGTCACTCAATTCTACATCCATGTCGAGCATTTATATTAGAGCACACTCTAGATCTTCAATTTCATCATGATTAGGTAAATCATTTATTTGTGTGATACTATCATCACAAGCAAATTCATATGTTGGGACACACACCTTATTGACTACACTCTAAAATAGTTTTGTAGTAGTAGCATTCATCATTTCCATGGAGGAAGAAAATTCACATGGGGATTATTGATAATTAAACATCATAATATCATCATCACCATCAGACATAGACTCAAGATCATCTACATCTTTATTATTGGGTTTATTTGTATCACATGGGGGATGTGAAAGGAAGAACTTGTCACACCAATCAATGTCTATATCATTATTCATAACATTTTCCTTGGTATGTAATAGTTCATGCACTTCCTTTATATCCTCTATTCTTACCTCCAACACCATGTGTAGGAATATGAGGTATCCCCTTCTTAGCTCTAGCCAACTTATAGTACATCTCTTTGATAATGGAGGCCAAAGTCTTAACATCTTAGTCAAGCTTGGATACCTTGGATTGTGTCTTTTTTGGATCAACCAACTTTGCATCAACTTACTTATTCAAGGGCATACCCACAGCCTTTATATTGCTCTCAATTTGGATGGCCATATTGAATTCTAACCACATGTTCATGGGAGATTTATACCTTAAGTAATATACAACCCTCTTATCAAATGCATCACAATATTTGATCAAGTGATGAATAGTATGTGATTGTAAAGGATGCACAAGAAATTTGTATAGGGCACACAATTCCCAAATGGAGAGGTTGTTAATTTGATAAGGCATTTGGCTATGATGAATACATGGTATTTTTGTAGATTTCAATATGGACACATCCTTGTAAGTCAATGGAAGGTTATTCACTTATTGTTGTAGGCCATGGGATCTGGGTGGATGAATCAAGGGAAGACATTCATTTACTATAACTATTGGCCATGAAAGAATACACAGACTAGATCCAAGCCATAAAGACAACTATGTGTAAAGTCATGAGACCATGATAGGTATTTATTTCATATAGGTTTAACCCAAAGGTGATGATTGTTATTACATAGTCTCGATAGGGATTCAATCATATATTTTGGAAAGGTTTGTATTTAAAGCCTTGGGAAAAGATATATACCTAAAGAGGATTATCACATATATATCAAAGGATTAGCCACAATGAATGATGAAGAATGAAATGGGAGTGAAGAAGTTTACAAGGCCATGAGTACATGGTGAATGAGATCGAGTCAAGGTAGAATTCATTTGGAATATACTTGAGTCTATTAATCTCTTATATCTATTTTGAAAGACCTTTGGCCATGATGTGTGAAGATATAACACGTCAAATAATGATTTTGCATGTGGAAAGGGTATTTATTTGATATAGACCCAAGACAGAATGGGCATCTGAGGAACCCAAGCTAAGGTATGACTATATTTTGGAAATACAATCATGAGTATTATATACAAATATATATTCTCTTCTATTTTTAAATCCTTTCTGGCCCATGAAGAAATATATGGATGTATATGTATGGTTGTTGTTGTAGACAAAGATTCTCAAATAGAGGAATGCCATTTTCTTCCCTTTGGAAAGGCCTTGGAGCCATTATGGAAGATATATATGGGGGTATTTTGAAGGAGTTGTAGCCTAAATAAAATAGAGAACACTCCTCCAAAATCATTGAAATTATTATGCCCATATTTATATTTTCACTTATACTCTAATGGATAATTTCCTGAATGCATGGAGAAAAGGTGTTATAGACTTTGAGAAGACATTTTGATTATCAATTTCAAATTCTTCATGTAATTAGTTTTTTATCACTATTATAGGTTTCTAAAAGCCATATTTTGATGTAAGTTTTTAAATATCAATATTTACATCTTTTAAATGGATTAGTTCATTGTTTCATGAACCCAGAGATGTATCCCAACATGGGTGAACTTTTTTATCATGTCTGGTGTCAACTATCCATTTTTAGTTATTTTTGAGTTCATTTCATTAAATTTATTTTGCAAATGAACTAATGAGACACTAATATTAATTGTAGGAAATTATAAAAGACACAAAACAAGATTTTTAAATTCAAAATGAATTTATGAAGTTTGATAAATACTTTGCATTAATTCCTAAAACATTTGACAACCAATTTCTATATCATTAAATGGAAATTAATAATTTTAGAAAATGATATTTAAACAATTTATTTTATCTTAGAGTTAAACCTAGCTTACACATCAAATGGTGTAGTATTAGCTAAAAATCTCCTCAAAATAGGTTATTATTGGCCAAAAATGGAGACAAATGCTTACAATTATGTGAAGAAGTGTGTTCCTTGTCAGAAACATGGAAATTTGATACATGCACCTTCCTTACCACTACAACCAATCACAACACCATGGTCATTATTTACTTGGGGCCTCTATCTCATTGGGAAAATAAACCCAACATCTTTAGATGGCCATAAACACATTTTAACTACTACTGAGTACTTTACTAAGTGGATTGAGGTGATTCCTCTCACTTATGTTATTGAGAAGTAGATAGATAAATTCATTCATTACCATATCATCTATTGATATGACATCCTAGCTCACATTGTATTTGGTAATGGTGGATCCTTTGTAAATAGAGATGTAAAAGACCTTTGGGCAAAATTCAAAATCAAAAATAAGAAATCCATGCCATATAACCCATAAGGCAATGGATAAGCCAAGGCATCAAACAAGACCATTATAACCATTTTAAATAATATTGTCAATGACACTGGCCATAATTGGCACTTCCAAATCTTTCCTACCCTTTGGGCTTATCGAACTAGTCATTAAACCCTTATACGAGCCACTCCATACTCCCTTGTTTATGGCATAAAACCTATTATTTTGATTTAGATCGAGATGCTTTCATTATGAGTATATTTGGAGTATATTTAAGATGATGAAGAATACAAAGTCTCAAGGTTGCAAGAACTAGAACTTCTTGATAGTAAGCATTTGGCTTCCCTAGAAAACTTGCAAGCCTATCATAATAGATTAAAAAGAAGCTATAACAAGAACATTCTCCCTTAGGAGTTTGATATTGGTGATTTTTTCTTGAAAGAGAACCAAAATAACATAAACATTAAACATAATAAAAAATATAAGTCTCAACCTAATTGGTTGGGACCATATGTTATCACAATAAACTATGGATCAGGGGCATATCAACTAGCTACTCTGAATGGTGAATAACCTTTAGAGCCCATGAACATTGTGCATCTTAAGAGGTTTTATGCTAGATAGATTTAAACTATTATCTACAAGACCCCTTACTTGGGGGTAAGTTGTGTTAAATTATTTTATCCCACCATTATACACTAGACCATCCTCTTTTAGACCATATTTATTTTTTACCATCCTCTTTTAGACCATATTTATTTTATACCATTCTCTTTTGGACTGTTCCTTTAAGAAAATAATTTTATCCCACCCATGACCATCCTCTTATGGACCATATTCATTCTATACCATTTTCTTTTGGACCTATTCTCTTTAAGAACCACATTATTTTCATGTCTTGGGTCATTATAACTTAGACACTTTTATCCCTTAACCAATTATGGTGATGATTATGACTCATAGGCATTATGAATGCCATATATGCTAGTTCTACAAATTAGATCAGGAAGAACAACATTTTGTAGCTTATGTATAGATAAGTGAACATGGATACCACAGTGTATGGTTTTTTACCTATTGCATATTTCTTTAAATTCTATCTGAGGCTACATACTATTCTATTATTTTATTATTGTTTGGTAGACATTATTGCCTTATCAGGACCTCACTCTCACTGATTTGTAAGAATGTATTATTATAGCTAGCTTTAGTTATTATTAGATCTATTAGTTATTTCCCTAATTAATTCTTTAGATCCACGAGTGTCATTGCAATTGACTTAGTTGCTATTATAAATTTTATGCGTAGATGAGCATCTCCTTGATTAGTTGGTTCATCTTATACATATTTTATCCCAAAAATACCAAAAACATTAGAAAATTATCCAAAAAATAAATAGCATTATCTTATGCTTTTATACATTCTAATCACTCATACTCTTACCATTTTTCAAGTTATCATCTCATGTTCTTGCCATTTTGCAAGTATCTTGTCCCACTAGCTCACCATTTTGTAAGACCATTCTCATTTGTCCCATCTTCCCTTTTCTTCTACAATATTAGTCATATTATTTGGTTATCACTTTTTATTCTATCCCACTTCTTAGGAGAACTATATTTGGCCTGAATTTCATGTTTGACCTAACATCCATGGAACTATGTAGGCAACATCCACTTGTCTTGTACATCTAGAGTCAGCTCATCCACCCCCTTCCTTTTCTTCTCTTCCCCCATTTATTATGAATTATTTCCAAATATCTTGGGGGAAACTTTGTGTCATTTTTTTTTTACTTTGTGATAGAAAGTAATGCCTCTAATACACATTCCAGAATAACTATTTTTAAATTGCACTAATTTTGTTTTTATTTGTGTGTGTTTATTTTATTTTTATTGGTGTTTTGTTGTGCTTTCTTGTCTCTTTATTTATTTATTTCTTTCCTTTGGTTGTTTCCTCTTGGTCTTTTGTTTTGATGTTTGATCTTATTCTTTTCTTTTATTTTTCCAAGTACATCTTGATGGTCCACATGGGTCTTGATTATTTATATCTTGATCTCATATTGTTAAGATGTTCTTGATTTATTTTTAAACATTCCCATTCCTACTTAAATCTTGATTTTTCATATCTTGATTTTAAGTTAGGTTCATTTGTGTTTTGTTTTTTTATTTGTCTTTTTTTTATTTAAATATAAATGGTTGTAACTCTAGTTTTGGTATTTTTTATCATTGTCCTTAGTTATAAACATTCACATTTAAATCATCTTAGTGCAATTGAAATGTCATGTGATTATAATTTAATCATACTTATAATGCCTAATTTATTTTGTTATATCAAGCACTTTGTGTTTTGGACTCAATTTTTAACTTTGATGTAGCTTCGATGAACAACTCTCAAGAACACTAATGAAATTAGAAACCTATGGCTTATCATTGCACCTAACTCTATGCTTAGACATGCATCTCTTGGCATACATCATGATTATAATCAAACACTAGTTAGTTTTCTTCATCCCTCATTCCATTATCTCCCACTTTTAGGTGAACTACATTGGCTTGAGGTCTATTTGGACTATGTAGGCAGCACATGGATACATGACATATCCTTAGTCAACTCAACCACATTTATTCTTATTTTCATCTCTTTCACCACTTTATGCAACCTTGTATGTTTGGTTCTTTATGGCTTATACAGTCATTTAACCTTCACAATTATGTTTGCACTTGTTCATCTTTAATCTATGTTATAGGTTATATCCTTGATCTATTTTTTGTTAATTTTACTTATAGGGGCACCACATTTGAACTAGTCACAAATCTAAATCAACCCTACTGGGGCAATTATCAATGATCAAAATCAACCCTACTAGGGAAAAATTATTTATCACATGATTAATTTTTCTCTACTAGAGCACACTATTATTTATTATATCTTTGGAGACACAATTATCCTTTTCTTATAATTCTAATATTTATAGACTTTTACCCTCATTATATAAATATTTGAGTGTCTAAATTATCTTGAGATTTATCATTCCATAAGCACGTAGCTTGCACCCTAGCTTTGGGTGTGTTCAAAGTGTGTTGCTTATATTTTTGGACTGTATCCTTCCCATTCCCCCCATATTTGGGGCTAATTTTTCTCTAATTATATTTTGATTACTAATGGAATCAACATGTGCAAACATTATCTCATATATATATATATAATCTATTCCATGAGTTAATATCACTTTCCCTCTCTTTTCAAGAGTCCATCCTTCTCTTTCATCCTTTTATGTCCTCTTGAGGGGGCATCATGGGTCATTTACTTCCAATTTCTTCTTGAAAACTCTTTTATTTGAAAAGACATTACTTTATCTAAATATCTTTTTATGCCTTCTCAAATAGTAGGAAAATGTACAAATCCAATTCCCAACACCATTGTGTTGAAATTGTCAATCTTACTCAAAATTTATGAAAATGCATGAATTGGGCCAAAATCACTTAAATGTACTAAATGGTTCGAGATTGTCATATAAAAGTCTTGATTTAGGATAATGTATCCCTAAATAGGGTAATGCATTTTATGTGATTATTAACTTTGATCAAATCATTTTGAGTAAAAACAATGAAAATGCATTTTGGTGTTATAGATCCCTCTTTTCTTCTAATTTATAAGAACATGACACATACATATGTTATTTTGTGTTGACAACATCTTAAATGGGATGACAACCTGTATGAAACTAACATCATCTTCTAATTCCTCTCTGGTCAAATTATGACCCAATAATATGACTTTCTAACCAGTTTGATTAATGAAGTACACTAATTCCAAAGAATTGTTAAAAATTAATTAATTTTACTTAGGAAAATTAAACCAAATTATGAACTTAAGTAAAAATTCCACAGAATTTATTGAATATTTATTTATTGAAAATTGATTCCTATTAACTGCATCATTAATTGAGGTCATTTTTGGGGTGGCATCCATAAGCCATAAATGCAATAAATATCAAGTTTATGGATTTGCTTTCCTATTTAATGCCCCTTCCTCACAAATCATTATGAGGATATTTATGGAGTTTATTTACATAATTGGATTAATTCATAGCCAAACATCTTCATCTTAATATGTATGGTCATGGTTGATCCTAATCAATTTAGAAAATCTATAAATAGGAGGCCTCTCACTTATATTTTTAAGCTTAATTTGTGTAAACTTATAATGTAGGATTCTCTCCAAAACCTTTCTTTGTGTTGATTATAATGCTTTATTTACAATAGGATAGATTCATTTGATAGGCATAGATTGATTTCATATCATGAGCCTAGATTATACTTGGTATTCTTGAGATGGTTGGAGAAGTTTGCCTTGCACCATTGTTGAAGAATTGAACACCAAATCAAGGGGGGAAACAAGTTTTAAGCTGCATATGGATGATGGAATTCTCTTGGGAAGGTAATGTATGTTTACTTTATTTCATTAAGTTCTTAATTATCATTTTCACACCCCATTGAATATGTTAGCCTAGATTGTTCATTATTTATACATTTCTTATGTTTATCATGACTAATTCTTGATCTAACCATATTTTTAATCCATCTCTATAGTGTTTTCAACCATAAATTCCATCAGCTATATACTAAATTGAAGGATCCTTTCCTATAAACAAAGGATATATCCATCTTAGTTTACATCAATGCTCTCGAATCTTTAACTACTATGTTCATTATAAGAAACCTAGTTACCCTCAAATATTTGGAGTTGACCTAAAAAGAGGCTCGAATAATAGAGAAATAATAGATTTGCTATGGCTATGGTGCTTAGCCTTATTATCCATTGGGACAACTAGGGATCTATTCTAAAAGTCCTTCGAGATGCATGCATGCAAATCATCCTATGAGTCATCATGTGCCATACAATGTAATTCCCAAATTTTATAAACAAATTAATTTTCCTCCAATAAATGATAACCCTTATATTATTTTTAATGCATATGATTCTGTTAATATAGTATATGATCAACAAGTTATTTTTCCTTATGATTATAATCAAGTTTCTTTTTATGTTTCTATTAATTACATACCATTTATTATAGGATACCATAGACAATTACTAAACAAAGATATTATGCTACATTCCTAAAAGAATCATTGGGAGTATAATAATATGGATGTGGATATAAGGCTGACATGATCAAGTACATTGTAATACACCATATTAAAAACATAATCCATTATTTGAAGGTTATGGTAGAGATAATGTGGAGTCTGATGGTGAAGTTGCATTGGATGTTGAAATCACCATAGTGGCTAAGAATAAAGTGGATGGAGAGTTTATTTCCCAAGATGAAGAACCAAAAGCCTCTTGTGATCATTTAGAGTAATGATTCAATGCACTAAAAGAGCTAGATGAGTAATATTCATGTTATACATCTGAAGCATCCTTCCCCTATGAAACCTTTAGCCCTACATTTAAAAAATTGATCCAATATGGTCATCATCTTAGTGGAAGTATTTTTTATTGTCCCTCATCATTAGAAGAGGGTGAACTTAAAGAAAACATTGAGCCAAACTTTTGGTGCCAGAAAGAGGAAAACCAAGAAGAAGGGGGTTATCCCATTAAGGAAAATGAGTTAGAAGAGCTCAAATTATATGATATATATCTTCAACTCATCATTAGTTTCAAATCAATTGAAATCACCCATTCATTCTTCTTATCATTAGAGGTATTCAGGATTGAAATGGGAATTCATGAACATAGTGGCCTGGATGAAGCAATCATATCAATGGGGATATAAGCTAAGAGTAATCTAATTTAGCCTAGCTCTCTACATGCCTCATCCAATGATAATAAGTTTAGAATGTATTTTATATAGAAATAATCTTATTTAATCCCATGTCTTATAAATGACAAAAATGAAAAATAGGATGTTATACAGTTATCCATCTACATCCAAGAGTAGCCACCAATAGATTCATCTATTGGATACAACAAAGAGTAATCCCATACCATGTTAGATGTTCAATTATTTTTGGTATGTAAGAAATACCACTCCTTTCCATACAAAAAATTAATGTTTAGACAGAGGTATTTCTCAAAACCTATCCCTCATACTTTTTATAATCTATATACAAATATAATGCAAAATTTTATGGTCCTAGTTTACTTGAATTACATGAAAATAACATTGAGAAATCATTATGGGATAGTGTATTATATCATAGAGGACATTATAGATTAAACTAAAATTATATTTTTTCCTTCTCAAAATCCTAAAAATAAATAGTTATCTAACTAGTTTTAATCATACATCTACTTGAAAACCTCTATGAATAATTTATCTTTTACTTTCTTGTTTGCTTTCTGATTTTTTCCTTCCCATCCCTTGTTGTTAGTTTAGTTTCGTTTTATTGTTTAATTTTTTATGGTCATTATATTTTTACCTTTAGGTTCCCTCATTAATAAAAGAAATTAAATAAAAGGCATGTTGTGTAGGTAGCATCAATGACACTCAATAACATGAATGAAAACCTTGCTTGAACACTAGTGTGAATTATTATGATTTTCTTGTGTATTTTTAGATTTTTATTGGACAATGATTCAAAAAATAATGTGTGTATTTATAGAGTTTTATTTTTCTCATTTAAATCTATCTATACACTTAATTAAAAAAATTTAAATAAAATTTATCATTATCTTTTTTGGATTTGTCTTAACTGATCACAAACTTTATAATTTTCCCCAAACCCATGGATTGATCACCAACCCTTCATGGTTATAAAAATTAAATTATACTTTCAAAATAATTGATCCAAAATGTAAAATCTAAAAATATTCTTTGAAATGGTGATCTTAGTAACCTCCACCATAGACTTTTTGACCTAGTTGGTAGTGGAGAAATGCCTTTTAAAGGGACCAGATGTATCTTTATCAAGGTTATAGATGATTGGTTGGTAGTAGAGCAATGCCCATGCCATCCCCCCAAGCCAAATATCTAATTATTTTTCCTTTTATAATTTATAATAATTTATATAGATCAAAAATATTATGCATGCATGCAAATAAAATGAATTAATCGATTAATCACACACACATATGGTATTTGGAAAGATTGTAGCTAAATATGCCACATATTGAGGTAGAATTTAGTTATTTTATTCTTATGAATTTATCTCAATCAATCATTTATATTAAATTCTTTTTGTTTGCATGCAAGAACAAAATATTCTATATTCTTTTAAATACTCAAGAGTATCTACTAGTAGGAGTCACCATTTGTTTTTTTCCTTTGTCAACACACCCCATTTTCAAACTAAAATGGGGACCCTCTTTTATTATTTGATCTTTTTCTATGGGTTTTTGATGGTCTGTCTGATTGAGTTCTTCTTCATTAGAATTTTACTATATTTTAATTTATAAATGATTATTTTTGCTCATTTTCAATGGCTTTGCATTTTGTTCAATTCAGTCTAACATTTCATATATGAACATTAATGTCTAATTTTCAAGTTTATTTTAATCCTATGAAGTCTTCTTCCTTGATAAAATACTTTATTATTCACCCATTTGAATGTTTTGGATCCAAACTTAATTTTATGCAAATGAATTATTTTAATTCATATATTAAATGACTTCTTATATCATAAAATTTGATTGGTAGAGTTTAGGTTTTAAAAAAAAAATTACTTGGTCAATTTTCTTGTTTTCTCACAAGTTTTCAAAATATTCCCAAGAACCCCTAGATTCTTCCACATGTCCAAATCTCAATGATGCATGACTTCAGAGTCAAATATTTTTATAAAAAAATACTATCCTTTTAGGCCCTAAGATCACACCACATGGTATGATCCCAATAACCTAGCTCTTCAAAACCTCAAAAGAATTAATACATTAACCTAGAACCCTAAGATTTGATCAACATTGGCAAAGGCTTATGGTCTCAAGGCCTCAATAAGACACCACATTACACCTTCTCATAAGCTTAGGATATTTGAATGATTACAACATTATCCTAAATCATGAAAAGTCTAATGTCCTACAATAAATCCATGTGGTGATAACTGACCAAGTACATAATAGAGATCAAAGGATTAAGAAGATGTCATGTGGCCATGGTAATGATAAAATTAGGTAGTAGAGTAAAACATTAGATGCTAATAGATTACCAAGTGGAAAAGTGAGACCTAATAGGTAAATATAAGATCCTAGTGAAGGAAAAGGAATGCTAATATGAGTAAATGCCATGTGATAGTGGTGACATAATAATATGAATGGACTAAGATTGATGACCTATTTGACAGACAAAACTATTAAAAGGCAAGATGGGACTGTGTATTTGATTCAACAATAAAATCAAGTTACAAATCAATATCATGATGATAAACCATGAAATTCAAGATGTTTCAGTTGGAATATTAATCAAAAGGGGGAAGATTCAATTAAAATCATCAATAAGACATGAATCATTGGTGTGGTGTGCACATTGGGATCAAGCAATGATCATAAGATAAATTTGGACTTCAAGAGGCATGACACCTAACTACATGGAATAAATCTAAATGGAAATCCCAAAGTAATCACATTAACCCTCTAATACCATAGTTCAATTCACTAACTACAAGAGCATGGTCAAGATAGAATTTCTATTAAAGCCTCAACTACACCTTCCAATCACATTGATGATTTCTTATAATTTCCCTAGTAGTGGAATGAATTGGAAATTAAATGGACTTGTAAGTCTATATAATATCAGCTCCTACATTGTATAAAGGGTTGGTATTTTTTAATATTAGATAAGGCTATACCTAATTGGATCCTTTTAGTCTTAGCATTAAAGCAGTGGACCAATCATTTTATTACTTGTATCATTTTGTTTTCTAGATTTTATTTCTAAGTTGAGGTTGTTTTAGGTTGATTCTATAATATAATTGAGTATTGATGAATACCAAATGATATTTCATGAAAATATCTTTATATGAAAGCTTTTCCATTTTCTATACTTAGTCTACACATGTAGATGGTGACCTTATTTTCCTCTTTTGATTTTTTATACCTCCCTCAGACTCTCACACCATCTTTTAACTGGAGTCAATCTATTTATAGCTTAGCCAAGGATAAGTTTCTTTAAGGATTTATATATTCAAGAGAAACTGACTAGCTCTATTAAAAATTGGTCTCTCTTATTTCCCCCTTACCTTCTCTCTTTTACTTTTCTTTAATCATCTTTATTAGTTTATAATCAAATAAATCTATTCTTAATTTTTTATCTTGATTTCTCTCACTCTATCTATTGTTACTTATGCATTGTTTAATCCATGTAATAGATATGTTTATTTAAATCAATCACATTCACATAGTTAAATAATTCTACTAATTCTCTAGGCATTAACTCATATTGTAAATAAATATTGATTTGTTTGAATTACTCATACATGCCCCTTGAATTGGAATGGTCAGAATAATTGAGTTGAGTTACCCTATGTACCAAGATCTAGTAACCAATACCACAGGATATTTGTTCACACAAGTATCCTTTCAAGAGAGATGAGAATTAACAACCCCTACCTAATTATTAGATACATTAAACAACCCATCAACATAATTTTTATTGAGAATTATCTATGGTATAATTATATAATACCAAATAATGAAATGGTGAAACTTTTGCCTCCTTATAAATATGGAAATCACTAGTATGCCATTTTTCATGGTCCCCACCTAAAAATAACTTATTTTAATATTTACCAATAATATTAATCTAGATTTAGTGAAACAATTACAACTTCAATGTCCCACATCATTCAACGAAATCGTATAAAATAGAGTTTAACTTGAAAGTAATATGATTTTTAAGGGTGTCATTAATATTTTCAAACTAGACAATACTTCTTCAAATCATATGGTAAATCCTAAATTCTTTGACAAAAAAATGTTGTAGGTGACAGTGTAATTGATGTAAAATAAGTCCAAAACACTCAACCTATCAACAATATCACTATTCCAAGTGCCAACCAAGACAAGAAAATAGTAAGAAAAAATTTAATCCATTGGGAGAACCTTATGAGGTGGTCTTTCAAAAGTTAATCTTTGTAAACATGGTTATTTTCCCCAATAAAAAACCATTTGAATAAAATGCTCCTAAACCTGAATGGTACTAATAAAATTAATACTATGAATACTAAAATATTAAGGGACATTCAACAAATATTTGCATGAGGCCTAAACCTTACATTCAAGACCTCATTTATCATGGGGGAATTACCATTAAAAACCAATCTTCATCATCAAATAATCAAAATTTGGTTATATATAAAGATATGTTTTCAAAACATGAGCAATATCATAACAAACAACATAAATTTCAAGCCTAAACCATCAATATGGATCACACTAATCACCCTTTTGATTCAATGGTTAATTGTATTGACTATTTTAACTAGAATGTTTCCATTATCATTATAAAATCCCAAAATTGTGCCATTTAAATAAGGCATTCCAATATTCCCATTCCAAGTGATTCCTCACCTACCTTTGAGATTAAATATAACATTCTAGAGAAATTTGAGAAGAAACTGGCTCATATATCCATCCTAGAGCTTTTTAAGACATTTCTTATATACAAATACAAATTGTATAAAACCCTCCAAGATTCCAAATTTCCACAAGACATCAATCCAACCAATTTTTAAGCATTGTTTTGAAATGTATTTGCTAATGATCAAGTTACATTTGATCATTCTAGTGTCTCCCAATGGGTTCTATACATAATTTACATTTGTATATAGAATTCATAATATTTGGGAAAAAATTAAAAAGGGTATTTTAAAGACATATTTTATTTGAATTTATGTATATTAATATTAATAAAACATTTAGGATATTTAACAATAACACTAGAGCCTAGCATTATCACCATCAAGCATATGAAAATGATGAACATGAGTCAATGGTAACTATTTATCTTTCTCTTATGGTGGGGCCTGTCATTTAATAGAATTTAGTCCATGTATTTGACTTAGATCTTCAATATAGTTTATTCTTTTAACGTCTATGAATTCATACCATGAACATCATTTCATCCATCCTCCATCAATGTTTGAAGTTTTCTCATGATGGCATAGAAGTAACTATACCTGGTGATCTTCAACCCTTCCAATATTACAAATTATTAGAAGGGAAATATCAATAATATAATTATATCCTATTTATATAGTACACTTATGTTCATCTAAGGAGTCACCAAAGCTATCCAATTATGTTCATCCTAATGAGTTACTTCAACCCTTCATAAAATTTCCCTTACAAGTCAAGCATCCACAATCCAACCATCTATAAATAAACTTTCCACTTCACAATCCACACCATTTCATCCATATAAGTTCACCATTATGAATAAAGAGATGGGAGAGTATGAAATTTATGATGCTTGTTACTTAGGAAAAATCGACATCTTCTAGTAATCATAATGGGACCCACTATAGAAAGGATACTCAAGTGGTTTTTAACTTTGGAAAGACTTCATTCATATAAGTCGGTCTCATTTTAGATGATCAAATAAAATATTTGAAATCTTCATGGATTTGTTCTAATGAATAAGCTACATGTTTACTAAATAACTAATACCTCATTGTTAAGGCCATCATGTGTAACATTGTGAACTACAAATGTGAGGGCCTTGGTATTTATGAACAAGGTACTTAAGAACTAATAAGTCTTAAACCACATGAATCCATACATGGTATCGTATTTAAACCACTTAGGGTGAGTATTACACTTCACATTATTGATCCTTCTATTGAGTCTAAGGAAGCCTCTTTAGACACTAAAACAAGTTCTATCTATATCCAATTTGAATATTTTGCCATCACTAACCTATTATGTGATAATTTCATTATAATTATTGAACTTACACATCCAAATATTATCCAATGGGACAAATAACCATCATATCTAATTGATCATTTCTATAATGATGAATCAATATTTAAATTTCTAATAATATGAGATCACATCCCAGTAGGGGACCATAAAAAGCATTTTTCCATTTAGTTGGATGATTTTGCATACTTCAGGGATCTTTTAATTTCACATCAATGACATCATATAAATACTACAACAATATCTACAAATAATGAATAATCTGAAGAAGAATTCTCTTCCTCCACCTCTTACAAAGTATCAATAAGAATATACCCTCTTAGTTGAAATCATTATTAAGGTTAACATTAAGATAGATAAAAATCTAAAAATTATGAAACTTGTTACACTGTTGATCAATAAGAACAAACCAATTTCACACTTTTTCCCGAAATAATTTTTAGATGTATTTACATGGTCATATGTCAACATGCCAAGATAATATCCATCACTAGTTGTGTACCATCTTTTTGTCGATAAGGATGTCAAACCAGTCAAGAAAAAACTTAGAAAAATACATCTTAAAGTAGCACTACTTGTGAAAGAGGGATTGGAAAATTAATTGAAGGTTGGTTTCATACATCATATTGACTATTTTGAATGTATCTCTAGCATAGTACATGTGTCAAAGAAACCATAAAAAATAAGAGTGTGTAAAAATTTAAGGGACATCAATAAATCATGTCCAAAAAATTATTTTCCATTACATAACATAGATGTGGTCATAGAATCCACTGTAAGTCATAATATTTTGTCCTTGATGGATGGATTTTTAGGATATAATCAAACTGAAATCATTTCCTAAGACCAACACAATACAACATTTGAAATGCTTTAGGACAATTTTTATTATCAATTAATGCCTTTTAGACTTAAAAATGTTAGATATACCTATCAAATAGCAATGATAGTTATATTTCACAACATGATTCATAACATCATGGAAGACTATGTAGATGATATTCTAGATAAATCCAAGACTAGAGCAAAACATCTCAATGTCCTCTGCAGAATTTTTGAAAGAATGAGAGAGTACAAACTCCATTTGAATCTAAATAAGTGTCTCTAGGTTTACTTCAATAAATTTTTTGGGATTCATAGTATCACATCAAGGAATTGATTTTTATCATTCAAAGGTTATAACTATCATGTATATGTCTCCACTAAAAAATATCAAACATCTACATAATTTTAAAGGCAAATTTCAAGCAATACAAAGCTTTATCTCATAGCTTGCAAACATATTTCACCTTTTCAAATTTATAATTAAAAATATCACTCTTTTCCATATAAATGAATATTTTCATAAAGCATTTGAAAATCTTAAATGATATCTTTATAATCCACCAATCCTAATGTCACCTACACTAGACAAACCATTTCTTTTATACATATTAGCAACATAATATGAATTGGGGGCATTGTTGGCATAACATAATGAAAAGGGGGATGAATGAGTAGTCTAATACTTGAGAAAAAAATTCATGTCCTATGATATTAATTACTCTCCAATATAAAAATCATGTCTCACAATTGTTTTTACTTCAGAAAAACTTCATCACTACATGCTCAATAATTAAACAAAGATCATTGTTAAACTTGATCCATCCAAAATAACTCTAATAGTTAGAATTAATAAGTGGGTCATGTTTCTCAATGATTTTGGTCATGAGTATGTCAACTAAAATGCAATCAAGGGACATGCACTTGTAGATACTTTATTAGAATCTCCTCTAGTAAATCATACACCTCTCACTATAAATTTCTCAAATAAATCAATTATGTTTATAGATGAATCTTTAGTATGGTAGTTTTATTTGTATGGTTATTTCACCAATCATGGATCAAGGGAAAGTATTATAATATTCACTCTTAATGAATATATAATTCCAAAAGCATTTTGGATAGATTTCCCTTACACAAATAATATAGGAAAGTATGAGGATTTATATCCAGTTTCAAGCTAGTAGTATAATGGGGTATCCAACATATTGTAGTTTTTTATAATTCCAAGATTATTATCAAATAATCCCTAGATAAACTTCAAGCCAAATATGAAAATTTAATCTATTATAAACATATGATAAATAGTCTCAAGCTGTGATTCTAAATTATATAATTTGAAAAAGTACCTTAGAATAATAACAGAGTAGTGGATGTGATGGATAAAATTGGTTTATTACTTGATCTCCAAAATAAACATAATAATTTTCTTGTCGATCAATTGATGATACTGACATATGATACATTATATTCAAAGATCGTTTGTGAGGTTATTGGTCTCACTTCCCCATGGTACCATGACATTTATGTATATCTCCATGATAACATAATTCCACCTAATTTAACCCATAATTAAAATAAATTATTATTATAAAGAACTTCATGATTTACCATACTTATAAACACCCTATACTTGAAAATCTATGATGGAAATTTGTTGAGGTGTTTAAATTATGAAGAGGTAAACTTATCAATTAAGGAGGTACATGATGGAATATGTGGTGCTCACATTAATGGCATAGTCCTAGATAAAAATATTTTGTGCATTAGCTACTATTGGCCTAAAATGGAATATGATTCTTATAAATATGTTAAGTAATGTGTGTCTTGCCAAATCGTGATGACCTTATTCATAGCCCATCATAAGCTTTACAACCCATAACTACATCTTGGCCATTTTCCACATGGGTATTAGACCTCATTGGTAAAATAAATCCTAATTATTTATATGGTTATAAACATATTGTTACCACTATTGAATACTTTACTAAATGCCATGACATTAACTTATGTCATAGGTAAAAAAATGATAGATCAAGTAGAATAAAATGTAGTGAATGGAGGGATTAAATGGGAATGTATTTTAAATGAAGATTTGGAGTGGTAGAAGGGATATGGTGATGGATCAAGTATACATAGGGTTATGGAAACTCACATGGTTTCAACATTTTCTAAAGATTATGATGAACCTTAGGAGGATAATACTCATTCATATGATTCTAAGGTGGTGAGATCTGGCAATATGACTTCTTATATGGTGAATGTGCCTTCCTAAGGTAGGATTTATTAGGATTTTAAATTAAAATTAAAACCTATTGAGTTTTAATAAATCAAACCAAATCAATAACTATTGATTTCAAAATATAATAGGTATTTCCATATTAAATCTCCTAAATCATTAATCAAAAGAGCTTCATCTAGAATGAAGTATGCACTGGTAGAAAAGTTTCTTTAGGAAATACCTAATATAGATGATTTTAGAATATGGGTAGAAATAAAATGGCACCATAAATGCCATATGAAAAATTTATCAATGACAAATCACTTTTTCTTGATTCACCGAAATAGTGTTGAGGACTATACTCATATTCTTGTATGAGGACCATGGTTCTTAGGATGTTTTGGACTATTTATAAGAAAATAGTATCCAAGCTTAGACATAAAAAAACAAGACATTAATGTGATGATCATTTGGGTCAAATGCCTCCCTATTTATTTTTGAGATGAAGACTTGTTCATAAGCATGGCAATGACTTTAGGATACTTGATATCATTTGATGGAGATACTAAGGATAGATCCTGATTTATTCATGTGATAATTTGTGTTAACACATTTGTAATTCAATATCTATCATCTTAAAAAAAATTTAATACATCAAAAGGTGAGAGGATACAAAAGATAGAATATAAACACTCATCCCTTTTATGCACAAAATGTAAGAAATTGGGTTATATCACTAAGTTATGTCTATTTGGGAAAAAATCTAATAAAATCCCTAATAAAGATATGCCTTTATGTTAGAAAGAGGACACAAATAATCTAAGCCCTTCTAATGATGAGAAAGTATACCATAAAACCCTTATCTCATGCTCCAACCTTTTAAACTAGTCTAATAAGAAGAACCCAAGGGAGAAGAGTCCTAAACCCCTCTCACTAATGGCCCTAAATTCTAAGGTAAGGGGTATAGATGAAATAATATATTATAAATAAATAATCAAAACTATATATTCAAATCTCATAATCTATTCCCATGGAAGAAGTGGAAGGGCATAATAGAGATCATAAAATCAAAATAAAAAAGGGGGCATGGTAATGATTTTGAAAATTAATGAATCATTAGATTTGAATAACTTTGGTTCTCCTTTAACTATGAATAAGTTTGAATGTCTTTAATATTTGGAGGATGATCAACTAGCAAGTTTGGATCAGTTGAATTGGATAGATATTTGGATTAGGGATTATTGTAGAATCAATCTTCTTTGAATGAGGGGTTAGGTTTTAAACCAAAGAAAAGAGATCCAAAAAAGAGATAAATAGATGGGAAAAATATAATGGAATCTAAAGTATATGTTCCCAAAGTGAGATGATTTGGTCCCTCATCAGTGACTATAAGAAGAGGAGATAAAGGAGTGACAATTAGATCACCCCTAAAGTTTGGTAGAACACCTAAAAAGGAGTTATTTAAGATGGCTAATGAGGGTGAAGTAGAAAATGGTATGTAGACCACACTTACTTACAAGAAGAAAAAATCCAAGAATAAAAAAGGTTAAATGAAAGTTATTTATTGGAATATTAGGGGCTTGAGCATATATAATAAGCATAGAGTTTTTAGGGATTTTAGATTTAATCATAACCTAGCTATAATTACCTTTTAAGATTCGAAGATGGATGAGTGGGATTTCAAGGAGAATAGATCCATGTTATGGAAATATGTAGAGGGTGAATTTGTAAATTATGAAGGGGCTTTGCGAGGCTTAATTACTTTTTGGAATCATAAACTGGTGGAAGGGGAATTGTTGTGTATAAATAAACATCATCTAGTGATCATATTCACTAATAAATCAAATGGTCTATTGTGGATATTTTCAAATATATATGAACCAAATGCCTTAGTCACTCAGAGAGGAATTTGGATGAAATTGATAAAGTTTAGAAATAACTTCAAGTATTTACTTTGGTTATGAGCAGGTGATTTTAGTACACCTCTACAACTAGGAGCAAAAAAAGGAGGGAATATTTACTTTTTGGAAAGCATGGAAGAGTTCTCCACTTTCATTTCAGATTGTAATTTACTATATGTGGACATGAAAGGCCCTCCTTTCACTTGGACCAATATAAAAATATGGGAAAATCTAATTCAAGTAAGGTTAGATAGAGTTATGATCTCCTTGGACTAGTTATCTTTGAAGGACTATTTTTTGTCTTCATTGCCAAGGATAGGATCATATCACAACCTACTAGAGTTGATTATTGAAGAAAAATTTAAAAAGGATATAACACATTTTTTAATTAACATGTGGTTAAAACCCCTAGATATCAAATATTGAATTGTTGAATGATGGGATATAAATGTTAGGGGTTCAACGATATTTTGGGTGGTCTCTAAATTGAAAAATGTAATTTTTTTTTTTTTTGAACAAGGTAGTTTTTTGGAATGTTTTTTGTATAAAATTATCTTGTGATAAAATTTGAGATCACTTGAGGCTTTGATAGTGGTTAATGGTTTCTATCATCAAATGAATCTCGAAGAAAATAGCTTTTTAATGAGTATCATAGAGTGGAATCTAGGGAATAAAGCTTTTGGTGGCATAAATCTAAAGAAATTTAGTTGAAGGAGGGGGATAAGAACACTAGGTTAATTCATTTGACAACTCTTAAACATAGATCTCATAATCAAATCATGTAAATTAAAGATTAGATTGGGGAAACTATCTCGAATGAGGAATTCATAAAGGATGAAAGCATATCTTTCTTTAAAAAGATTTTTAAGGAAAACTCAAGACCCAATTGTAGAATGGAGCAAGAGTTTCTTTATGAGATTATAGATTTGGTGGATCAAGCAAATAATAATGGTCTTGTAGCTTCAACATATAAGGATGTATTCAAATCGACCATTTTTTATACTAAATAAATATAAGGATTTTGAGACTAATGGATTCCCTATTGCCTTCTTCCAAATATTTTGGGAGATTTTTTAGGATGATGTGGTTATTATGATCAATGAATTCATATTTTTAGGACAAATTTTGAGAGAATTAAAAAACTCCTTTATAGTTATCTCTCCAAAAAAGGAAGGTGTTATAAATTTATTTAATTTTGAACTAGTTATTATTTGTTATGCTTTTTATAAGATCTTCACTAAATTGGTATCCTATTATGAGGAAAATCATTATCTGTTAGTAAGGAGGCTTTGTTCCAAGAAGATAAATCCAAGATGGCATTATAGTTTTTCATGAGACCATACGCACAATGGATATGATAGCATATAAACCACTTAGGTTTAATCTTGTGACCACTAAGTTTGGGTCCATAATTATTTTATTAATCTAAAAAAATCAAGTACATAGAAAAGGTGTCAATATGTGTATTTTATCTAACCCTTTTTACAAACCTAGACATGATTTTATAACTTTCACCTCATAATTATTAAATACCAACTAACTCCTACAACCAACTATTTACGAGAATGCAACCCATAAGGAAATTTTATTTATTAACTCAAATATAAAACTAACTAAAAAATTTTACCTCAATTTATTTATGGAGGTGTCTTTATAAAAAGAAGAATGCCCCATTTACATTTATTTAATTAACTTACTAAAATCCTTAGCTAAGTTAAGACTTTGGAACAAGTCCTAACAAACCCCCCTATGATCCAAAGTTAGATCTTTGGACACATGCCGAGCATTTTTCTAAATTTTTCAAATTTGATTCTATCAAGGGGTTTTGTGAAAATGTCATCTGTCTGACTAGCAGTTGGGCAATATATTGGATCAAGTTCTTTCTTTGCCACTAGCATTCATAGATAATGATATTTGACATTCATATGTTTGTTTTGGTATGAAATAATGGATTTTTGGACATCTTTATTACACTTTGATTATCAATATATAGCTATGTAAGAAAAATCCGAGAAATTTGAAGATCTTCAAGAATGTGTTATAAGTAAAAAAATTCTATGGAAGCATCTCATACTATAATTTACTATAATTCTGATGATGATTTTACCATTGTATCCTACTTCTTACAATACCAAGCAATGGCATTTGAACCCATATGCATAGTTTATCTTGTTGTGGATACTTTGTCATCCATACATCTACCAAATTTTGCATCACAATACCCAACAAGTTTGAAGTTCTTATTGCAGTATTACACAAGGCCATATTTTTTCATTCCCTAAAGGTAACGAATTCCTCTTTTTGCTACATGCAAATGAATTTATCTAGGATCATGCATAAACCTAGAAAAAATTCCAACTAAAAATGATATATCAAGTCTAGTAGTCATCAAATATATCAAACCTCCCACTAACTATCTATATTTGGTGCCATCAAAACAGGCACTACCATCATCCTTAGATAATTTCAAGTTAATTTCCATGGGAGTGAGGGTAAGTCTATAATCATTCATGGTAAACCTATTTAATAACTCATAAATATACTTAGTTTATGAAATGAAAATACTATGTTATTTATAAGTTACTTCTATGCCAAGATAATAGTGAATAAGTCCAAGATCTATCATCTCAAACCCATCTTTTAATTCCTTCTTCATAGACTTGTTATGGTTTTCATCATTGCCTGTGATAAACAAGTCATCAACATAGAGAACAAGAATCACAAATTTATTACCCTACACTCAAACATAGAGAGTATCATTAGATTCACTACGTTGAAATCCAATTGTCTTCAAGTATGAATCCATTTTCTCATACCAAGCCCCGGGTGCTTGTTTGAGCCCATATAAAGCTTTGATCAATTTGAACACTTTGTGATCTGAACCCACTTTCTCAAAACCCTACGGTTGTTTCATATATAATTATTCCTATAAATAAACATTCAAAAAATCACTTTTAACATCCATATAATGTATTTTCAATCCATTTTGTGATGCTAAGTAAGGACCATACAAATAGTGTGACATTTACCAGTTGGTGCAAATATTTCCTCATATTTAATACCCTCTTCTTGTGCATAACATTCTTCAATAAGTATTTCCTTATGTTTAGATTAGGAACACCAAAATTATCATCATGTGCACCATTTTAAGGAATACTTATAAAATTTTAAAGATTCTCTAAGTTATCAACCTGTGAAATAATAGAGGAAGGAGATTAAATAAAAGGGATATTAGTCTCATACCACAACCTATGAGAATTTGCCTCATTATTCAATCCCTTATTAATTTTTACAATCTTCCTCTCTAATGTATCAAATTGAGAATCAATCTTTGTAGTGTTCATAGTATCAAATTCATCAAATACTACATCTCTACTCACTATGAATTGCTTGTATCATATGTAAGAAAATAATACCCCTTTTTATTTTTTGAATATACAACAAGGATACATTTTTGACTTTTTGGTTCCAACTTAGTTATATGTTTAGTGGGAATTAAGGGAAAATAAAGGAATCAAAAAAATTTCAAGCGTTTAACTTTTGGTTTAAACCCATACCAAGCCTCATATGGAGTTTGTCCCAAAAGTGTAGTTGTAGGGGACCTATTTCTCAAATACACTACAGTACCAATGTCTTTGGCCCAAAAATTATCATTGAGATGTTTATAATGCAACATAGCTCATGTTGTGCCCTCTAAAGTCCTATTCATTACTCCATTTTTCTATGGGGTGTAAGAATTATTGTATTATCGATGAAGTCCATGTTTCCAAAAATAATCCAAAAACTCATTTGAAGTATACTAACCACCATTATATAAATGAAGAATGGCCAAGTATGAACTTATTTATTTTTCAACTAAGTGTAACTAATCAACAAGCTTAGTGAAAACTTTTGACTATTTTTCAAGAAAAACACCCAAGTCATCCTAGAAAAATCATTGATAAATAACACAAAACACCTACATCCTCCAATGGATGACTTATTCATGTCACATACATCACTATGAATTAACTACAAATATATAGTATATCTCCATGAAGAATTATTAGGAAATTTGTCCAAATTTTATTTGCCCAAAACACATGATTCATAAAGATTACTATCTTTACAAAAAGTGGCAACCTACTCACCATACCATATCTCTACAAGTCCACTAAAGAGTGAACATTCAAATGTCCATAGCAGATATGCCACAACCGCTACATAGACATAGTACTTGTACCTATATCAATAACTACCACAAGTTCCACTATGGGAGGAAGCATTTTACAATACAATCTAGCCAAATTTACATCATCATATCTTATCTACATAGTTTTATATCCACCCTTCACTGAATTGATATAAATGAGCCTATTTTCAAGCATTATTTGATAACCTTTATTTTGAATAGTTACAAGGTAAATAAGATGTTTTTGCAATGTGGGAACATATCAAACATTCTCCATGTATTTGATAAACCCATTAAGAAGGAGAATCCAAATTGACCCAAGACCTTGTGGAGTATGCATAGACTTATCTTCCAAGGATACCAAAGAGAGAGAAGCTTCTTTAAATGTCCAAAATAAGTCTCACCTAATTGTCATGTGTTTGGTTTCTCTTGTATCTAAAACCCATACATATGTGAGCTCATCTCTAGCCTCATATTCCATATAAGTAATGTTCCCTAAAGTAGTGAATGCATATCATGAACAAAATTTCTAAACTCATCATAATCATGGTTAAAATATTGACTAAATTTAGACTTAGTCATTTTTTGTGGTCTCTAAATTTTGTCAAAAGGAATCCTACACTAAGAGGCAATGTGACTAAATTTCACACATCTATGACACTAAATGTCTAATCTACCTTAACCTCTACTCTATAAGAGTTGTGAAAATGTCCTCTATCACACATATCATTTGAATGAGAATGACTATATTGTTGAATTGAATAATATCTACCTTGGTTTTGAAATATACCTCCTCTATAACATCGACCCTCTCTACAATTATTCCACATATTGTTTTGTTGACCAAAAGAGAATGAACTAGGCTTCGACTTAAAAACATGGGATCCCTTGGTTTTCTTTAATTTTTTAGGTAGAGAGAGGTCATGTTGAATAAGAAACTCAACCAATTTATCAAAATTGATGCCTATGATCTTTGTAGAGACATGCAAAATTTATACAAAGTTCTTATAGGATGTAGGGAGTCTTTTTAATGTAGTATTTACTATGAGATCATCATCTAGTTTTAAAAACCCATCTTAGTGTACTCAATAGAAATATTATTCAACTTAGACATGTATTCTCCCATATCCCCATCTTCCTCTAATGATAAAGTAAAAAAATACATGTTGATGTCTATATTCTTATGCTTAAGTTTCTTATCATACAAATCAGATAAGGTTTTCCATGTAGTGTAACTATGAGGAGAATTTTCAATATGTATGTAAGTATCCTGAGTACAATAACACTTGATTAAATCTAGGGCCTTGGAATCATGTAGATTAAAAACATCAAGTTTGGCTTGTTCTATAGGCAATGTAGGATTTTCATTCTTTACAACATCCCATAGCTCATTAAAAACAAATGAAGATTCCATCAAATATTTCCAATTTGAATAATTAAAAGTCATTAATCTATCACCATCTAAAATCAAATTTTGAATCTTTGGAATCTTGAATGAAATAAAGCGTGGAAAATAAAATTAAGTACAACATAATGCAAAATAAGTGTGATAAATGAAAGAAACAACACACTCACTAAGAGCACTTAAACAAGACAATGCTTCTATGGGGTTTTTTACTTAACCTCCACATAGAGAAAAAAGGGATTTTTGATGATTTTTTCACTTAACCTCACCAAAAAAATAAAATGATTACACCCTTATTTCACCAAAAAAAAAGAAACAAACTTCTATTGTGTTTTTCAACTAGTATTCATGCTTTTACAATCATGTATGCTTTTTACAAATTGCAAAGCATATAAAAAATATTTAAAAAATAATAATATTCCCTTCAATAAACATATACTGTTTTAAAAAAATCTTCCAAAAAGAATATTGGAACCCTTGACCTCTTTATTTCAAATCTCTACACAAAAATAGCCTTTCTAATTGCTCTAAGAGTATTTACAAGCCATAAAGATGGAAATTTATATATAAGATTGATTTTTTTCTTTATGGGAATAAAAAAATCTACTTGGCGTGTAAAATATGATTTATTCCTAAATAATATTTCTAGGTAAAAGGCAAAAACTTTGCATATCTTTGTGGAACCAACTCAAACCTTATGTTTTTGAAAAAAAATATTGGAAACTTTAGAAAAATGGAATTTTTATTTTCTTGAACCTTCCAAGCCATGTTGGATGCCATGTCTTCTCTACAAAATTTTGAAACTAGTCTTTCACTACATTAGGTCATACAATTCCATAACAAGCCATACAACTTCAGGATTTTCCATTATTTAAGACTAACAGAAAGGATTTTGATGAAATAAATCTATTTTTTGAGGAGTTGGGTGTTGAGGAGGTTTTACAAGTTCATATTTGGTCTATATAAGTCAAAAAATCGTCTTGACTAACATCTCAGGGGCATTTGAATTCTATATTTGATCTATTGGCAAGTTAATCACATCAAAAATTGACCATATTGATTTTAACAAAAAATGAAGCCATACTATATGATCATAAAAGTTTCCAAAATTAAAAAAAGCTATACAAATGGCTATTTGGGCATAAAATAGGTTTTAAAATCAAATATGATGAAACTACATCCTTCAAAATCTTTCTATAATGCTAAAAATGAAGGATCTAAGTTTTGAAATATGAAAGAAGAGCTTTCCAAGAAGAAGGTTGTACAACATAGGCTTACCATGAAAACTTACTCCAAGCCAATGTAAAATATTTGAAAAAATAAATATTTTAATAATTTTTCAAAATCTTAACTTTAGACCAAAGTTACTAAGTCATACCTTATACCACATGTATTTTTCCAAATTTTACTTCACATGAGGCTTCTTTATTTCCATGTGAATAAATATTTTCACCTTTGCTCTCACCCAAATTCAATGTGCTCTTGATGACCATGCTCTAATGCCACTGATAGCATATAAACCACTTAGCTTGAATCTTGTACCCATCGATTGTGGGTTCATAATTATTTTATTAATCTCAAAAAATAAAGTAAATAGAAAGGGTGCCAATATGCCATTACCCCTTTTTAAAAATCTAGACATGATTTTATATTTTTCACCTCATGACTAGTAAAAACTAACTAAATCCTACAACCAACTATTTACGAGAATGCAACCCATAAGGAAGTTTTGTTTATTAACTCAGATATAAAACTAACTAAATAAATCCAACTCGATTTATTAATGGGGGTGTCTTTATAAAAATAAGCATTCTTATTTACATTTAGTTAATTAACTTACCAAAATCCTAAGCTAAGTTAATACTTTGGAACAAGTCCTAACAAGATAAAATTAATAAATCATGTATGGTTATCAAATTAGACATGAATAAGGCATACGATAGGTTAGAATGAATTTTTTTGGATAAAGTCTTGTTACAATTTGTTTTTCAAGATAGAAACAAATTGATGATAATAAATTGTATATCAACTATCATATTTTTAGTGCTCATCAATGGTGTTCCTAAAGGTTTTTTTTAAATTAGTAGAGGTATCAAGCAAGATGATCTATTATCACCTTTATTATTCATTATAATGGTTGAATCTCATAGAAAACATTGATATCTATCATTAGAGATGGTGTTTTAAAAGGTTTTAAATTGGCCCAAGATGTTGAACTAAATCTACACCAATATTTTGTTAATGATACTATCATCCTAGCTAATTTTTCAATTAGAGAAGCTAGATAATTGAAGAAGATCATTGAAAACTATGAGGTAGCTTCTAAATAGTAAATTTAACTTCAAAAAAATTGTATTATTCTTCTTCAACACTCCTTTGATTAGACAAAACATAATTTTAATAATATTAGGATTCAAAATAAAGGAGACTACACTCACTTACCTAGGCATGACCATTTATAATAGGAAACTACCACCAATAGTGTGGAATCCTACATTGGAAAGGTTTCAAAAAAATATAGTTGGCTAGAAAGGTAAATTGCTATCACAAGATGGAAAGATTACTCTCATTAAAAGTACTCTTTAAAAAAAATTAGTTTATTTGATGTCAATGCTTAAGATGCTTAAATATATTAGTGATAAATTATAAAAAGTATAAAAGAGATGGGTAGGTATTGAAGATAAAGATAAGATCTCCTTGGTATCATGGGAGAGATTCTTCAATCCCAAGAAAAAGGGAAGATTGGGATTAAGGAGAATGAAGTGAATGAATAAATAACTCATTATTAAATTAGCTTGGTGGTTTTTCTCAAGCTCCACCTTCTGGTCTAAAATTTTTCAATCTAAATACCTTGATGTTATGAATTTTATCAACCTTATATATGAGGATAAATTTTTTATAGGTTCATGTTTTAATAATTTCATGGTGACAAGTAAAGAATTCATATATAACTATTTCAAATAAAAAGTGGGTGACAGGTAGAAAGTAAGGTTTTGGGAGGATAAAAGGGACTTGGACTAGCATCTTCAAATGGTTTAACCATGGAATTAGGTTTATATTCTTGACAAAAAATAATTTGGGAGCAGAGTCCAAGATTACATGGAGCTCATTATTACATGGAGGTCACTCAAGGACTAAGAGTATGGAGACAACTAAGAAGTGATAATATTAGAGTGAAAGATAATGTTATCCTAAGGGATATTTCAGCTTTGATTAGTTCTTACCATATCCCCAACATGGTTAAATAATATGAATTCATATGTAATGAATCTTTTGATGGACATTACTTAATTAAATTGGGATATAAATTGATCATCAACCTTCCTAGGGAATAAATACCTTGGGAAAAGATGTGGGACAAAAGTTTCATCGCTAAGGTTAATATTTTTATAGTTAGTTGTGAAAAATAAGAATTTGACCATGGACAACCTTATAAAAAGAGGTATGCCTATAGTAAACAAGTGTCCATTATGTTAAAATGAGAATGAGATAGTGGCCCATCTAATGATAGGATGTTCTTACACTAATGAGATTTGGAGCTTAATGTAGGAAAAATTGTAGATCAATTGGGTCTAACCCAGTTTGACCTTAGACTTATGGATGGTCTGGTCTTCTCCTTTTCACAATGAGCATATGAAAAATTTATGGTAATTATCTTTACCACATATTTTTTGGTGAGTCTAGAGATAAAGAAATAATAGAATCTTTAGAGACAAGAAGTTATCTAGTTTGATGGTGACTCGTGTTATTTATGAAAGAATAAAAGAGAATTTTAGGATTTACTCAAATAATAAGAATTATAGCTTTAATGAAGTGGAGATAAAGATATCAAAAAATTGGTAAATTGAAATTAAAAATAGGACTAAGTTTAACCCAATATCCAAAGCAAGAAGACTAGTTAAGTGGATGATTCCATCCCCAGGTTGGGTAAAACTCAACTTTGAAAGAGTTTCTAAAGGGAACCCATGGGCCTCAAAAGGGGTAGGTCTTTTTATGGATGATAAGGGTATGTTTTTGGTATCCTATGTAGAAGGGATGGTATTACAAAATAATCATTTGGATAAATCCCTTACATCCCTTTGGGGGCTTAGATTAACTAAAGAATTAGGGATAAACAAGCTAATGATAGGAGATTCACAAAACATCATAAATTAATTATCTATAAATTATTCCAATAGTTGGACCATAAGGAATATTATAGAATAATATCTTGTTATTATACAATATTTTAGGGAAATTTTTACTCAACATGTATATAGATAAGGGAATAAGCAGCATACTAGTTTATTAATGTAGCGGTGGCTTCTATAGTATTAAAAAGATGGCTCATTTTGGAGGATTTTTTGGGTCTTATATGCCAAAAAATTTAATTGGAAGCTTCAATAATATTTTAAATTTATTCTTAATCATGTTTAAATCTATTTTAATATTTTTTATATCTCATGTAATGTGGTGAGTAGTGATGATGAGGTTTATTATATTTATAAGTTACATAATTTGATATTTAATTATAGCATGGAAGTCACATTTCATAATGATTCCCCAAGTAGTTAATTAGGCACCATCATTGCCTTAAATATTATAACTCATATGAATTATGAGGGAATATTTATAATTTATATAAGTAAGGACCAATCAATAGGTAATATATTCAATTATGTTGACATGGGAGGTGATCTGGTGAGGGTGGAGTCAATTATGGATGGATACCTGAAATAAGATAGGGAAGTCTAGGAAACACTTAAAATGGGTGGCATGGCAGCCTTCATGCAAAGATTGGAAGGATTTGATGAGTACATTTCTAAAAAATTTATTGAGAGCTAGGATAATATAATTGTGGACATTAATGGAGTGATAGTGAAAATAATAAAGGACTTATTTGCCTAAGTGACCAATCTCATAGTGGAGGATTCTAAGATCTACAAATTAGGAAGATATTTTAAGGAGGAGAGGGAAAATTTATTGATAGAAGGGGAAAAACTCATCCCTACTCACATTGGTTTCTTTTAGGAGCATATTCCTTAACCATATGATGAGATTACCAAGTACGTAATTTTATACATTAATTTATAAGGATGACATAATGTTGTACATTTCTCACATTTCTTATTCCTCAACTATTTTAGACATAGAAACCCCCTAAGTCTATTCTTTTACATCTTTATTTATCTCAAGAAGTCAGTTATGGAGGTTAAATAGGGGAATAAGAAGTGATCTCTTCACTATGCAGTTATTTTTTTATACATAAGTATTTTAATGGAATGAATAAAGGCTTTGGTCTCTCTGTTGTTGAGTAACGAGTCTTCAGGTAAGTGGAAATTAAAGTTGATAAGTGTGATAAAAACCAAGAATCAGGGAATAAAGGAAGAAGATAAAATATCTATGGAGGACAACCCTAAAGAAACACATTTAGAGGATAGGGAGGTTATAGAGTCTAATAAAGTTGAAGGTATATCTATTCTTAAGGAAGTGTCCTTCACACAAGATATGGAGGATAATAAGACTATGGATTATAACCTCAAGGAGGAAGCTATTACGCTGGGTAAAGCATATCTCCAAGTTGAAGACATTTAGGAAACTAGTAGTAACCCAAATTAAGATTTTAATGTCCTATCAAAGTCTTTAAGGAGCCAAAATAAGTAAACTAAAATAGTTGAAGAGATAGAGCTTCAAAATTCCATCCTTATATGGTTTATGTGTAAACACTTAGCCTTGAATAATTGGATGAATATTTTGGAGTAGGAAGTCATTCTTAGCTAGATCAGTTTTGACCATAATGAGTTGGAAAATCAATTTAAAAGATTGAGAGATATAGAATCTATGCTAGAAAAGGAAAATAATGAATTAAAATATAATATCAAGATCTTAGTGTCCATTAACAAGGGATTTATGAAAGATAGCCTTATGTTTATAGACTCTCTTAGGACAGTATTATGGGATAACATGAACAAAGTGGATAACAATAAAAATATTAAGTGTATTGAATGTGATAAAGATGTGTAAAACCACTACTTGTTTACCAAAGGATAGACTTGGAGCTTAAAATAATGGTAAGAAATTTGGAGGAGGCCTTCGGAGGCCATGATACTTGTTGTTTTATTGCTAATTTTCTATTTTTTTGGTAGTTTTTTAATGTAATGGGATATTATAGATTGTGTCTCTATTAAATATCTTGTCTTTGAGGCCTTGATTCTATTGTTTCTTGTATAGGGTTAGGTCCCTAGTGAAACCCAATTTTACCCTTAATAAAAAAATTTATGTCATAGATAAGTAAATTTACAAGTTCATCCTAAACCATATTATCTACCACTTTAGAATTCCATCAACCATTATATCTAATAATAGAAAAATATTCAAAAATATTGATGTCAAGGCACTTTGCCATACTTATCACATTAAACACAAGTGGTCCACTCCTTGATACCCACAATGTAATGTATAAGAAGAGGCAAAAAATATAAATATCCTAAAAATCCTCAAAATATTTTTAAATAAAGTTGGTAGTGACTATCACACACAACTTTATCCTACTTTATGGGCATACTGCATAAGTGTCTACACACCCACGAGTGAAACCCCATATTCCCTTATTTATGACACTAATTCAATATTAGCCCTTGAATTTGATCTCCCATCCTTATTCATATCCTTTCAAAACTTAATTAATGATGAATCCTATAATATTTCATGCTTAAGTGAGCTCAACCTCCTTGATGAGAAATGACTTAATGCCTTAAACTATTTACAAGTCTATCAAAATAAATTTCATCATAGCTTTAATAAGAGGATTAAATCTATATAGTTTGAAATTTTATATCTTTTTTAAAAGTAAAATCAATGGAACACCAATGCTAATAGAGAAAAGAAAGGAAATTTTGAGCCCAACTAGTTGGGTCCTATATAATCATCACCAAATATGGATCTAGAGCTTACAAATTGGCCAAAAAATATGAAGAGTAGCTTGATGAACCCATGAAAATCATTAAACTTAAGAATTTATATTCATAAGTAACTCTAGTGATGTTATAAATATGTCACATGTTAAAAAATCAAAAAACAATCCATCAAAAAGTGAAAATCATTCTTATAGTGCTTTGGAAAAGTACCACAGTGAAAACTAGTTTTTGGTACCATATGTAAATCTATTATCTATACACACCCTCATTAATTGGGTCATCCCATCACAATAGTCACTTTTATATATATCCATTATCCATTTAAATCTATGTATTCACTTGAAACTATCCCATTTTTTATTTTGACCATGACATGTTAGTTTGGGGTTTGACCTTATCATGTGTAATTATACCATTCCTCATGTTTTGGTGACATCTTGCATATATTCTAAAAAGTACTTATCCACTCCTCCAATAACACTTTATCCATTAATCCATATCCAAACATATCTTATATATCTTTGCCTATCGACCAATCATCACTTAAACACTCATTTCTTGGGTAGGAAATCCATCATCTTCTCATATTTCAATCAAATTAAATCATGACTTTTTCATCCATGTAAATATTGGGGGAACTACATTTGGCTTGATTTTTCCATTGGGATTTGTCCATAGTAGACTATGTATTCATCACTTAAAGACATAAGGTCTCTAATTTCATCTTGGCCTCCACTAATACCATCATCCCATTATAGAAACCACACATCATTTCAACATGACTTCAATTTTCCTTCCATACCCATCCAAAGTAATACAACTTTATTTTCTACAAGATTTCCTTGTTTAACATTCAACATTATCATGGATATCATTTAATAAAGGTTCAAATCTAATCTAAGACATCCAAAAAGTCATTTTCTTAATTTGTGTGTCATTTGCCTTCTTGTGTGTTTTCATTGTCATATGTTCATTTTTATGCGATTAGTCATTTAATCATCTTTTGTATGTAACTTGATTTCATATATTTTGTGTGTTACATATGTCATGTTTGTTTCATTTTTTGTTATACTTACATGGTTTTTATTGTTCCCTAAATTTTATTTTCTTTATTATTACTTCTTGTGATTCAAGATCATTATTTGTATTACAAATGGTGTTATTATGGTCTCCCTTATCATGATGCACTACATATTACACAAATGAAACTTTCAGTCTTTATGCATATCACATAATAGTAATTATGGTCTTTCCATACCATTGGTTTATTTTCTCTTATGTTATATCAAATAAAGGTTGTTCAAATCTTAATCAGTTGTTCATGTTAGAATTATTGTTAGAACTCCAAACAAAGTAAATACATAAAAATAACTATCTAAATCATCCATACATTGTTTCATTATATTATACCTTAATAAATTTTTAAAGGATTAACATGTGCTTAGATATATCAAAATAAGGAAACACAAATGGAATATATAAGTCATATTTATCCATTTATAACATCTAATATACATATAAACTTAGAACATCCATAATCCATAACATAATTCCAAGGCCAAAAAGAATCATGTATGCGTGTGTGTGTGTATAAAATGTGTCAAAGTACATAAATATAATTATAAATCTCTAAAATGTGTATAAATTATCCATTTATGTCTATAAATCTCTCCTTGACCCTTAATTTGGGCATCTACTAATGAAATTAGATCATATCATTTTGGTGTATTCCTCAGAGGATCCATAACACACTAAATTGTCTCTCCTATATAGTTATCTAAAGCCATGGTATATCATATCCTTAATATTATATCCACCTAGAAGATTACTCTCTAAAATATGGTGCTCATTATCTTAGTGGCACCACCTACATATAGACTCCTATAGTAGGTCACTTGCTCCATGGATCTTATTGCATTATCTTTATATCTACATATAATTATATGTATATATCCCCATAGTCATATTATATCTACATATCTCATGTCACCATGTAAGTCCATGCCACCTCTATCTCCCTACAAGCTTGATATCTCAATATCTCAAGCTCTAATCTCCTCATGTAACCTAGAAATCAAGGCCTCATCATTTGTTTTAATTAACAACCCTAATATCCCTACCCTATCTCCTCCATCTATATGTTTCTCTAGTGTAGGCCTCATCTATGTATCCTCTATCTCCATCTCCCTCTCCATAATTATCAATCACCACCAATAGAGTCTCTCCTCCTCTTCCATCTCCCCTAGCCTTTCCCATCTCTATATCATGTATCTCATCTCTTCCATCCTCTCCAGTATTTGTGACTTACATCTATTACCCATATTTTTATCCTCCTCCTCCACCACATTTTGATGGAATAACTCTCAATATCCTCAACCATCAACTTGTACTCTAGGGACATGCCCTAAATGTTACCTATTATCTTTTCCTCTATGCCCTAGGTGGCACATATGACTTTATAATCCTCAATGGTCTATATTGATCCCCCCATGTTATATAGTCATCTATCATACAACCATACACCACATATCTCTTAGAATGTAATGTCATTACATGTATATGTTCCCATCTCTACATTATAACCCTAGAGTAAATCCCTACACCCCACTATGATATCTCCCATAGTACTCATGTAAATACATGAGGACATGTTGGGATACCCTGTCTAGTTCCAAACTACAAAATCACCCTATCTAGTATATATCACTCAATAGTATACTTGTGATAGCCAATAATATAACATTGAGTCATCACATAATGCAATTGTCTCACATCCTATCTCTAGTGTGGATCTACCTATTTGTATGGCCTTCACATTCCCTAATCAGTTCCTAGCTCATCAAATACCCTCCTATATAACCAACATCTCACAAATGTTTCCGATTCACCCTTATAATCACATGCCATCCATATATAAATGGTTCCTCTACCATCTTCCTCCTTAGTTTCCCTGTACAGTACTTAATCACCTAATGATCTCATACCCACACCTACATTAGTGTGGAAAATCCTATAGAAACCCCACCTATATATACCACATAGTATAAGTACCTATATAAATGAGTCATTGTACATGCACCCCATGTAAACTATGTCACACTCTCTAGCATATCTCTAATAACATTGAGTAAACAATCTAGAAATACCCTCCTACTCTTATCAGCTATCATAATGCCACTAAAAACAACCATAAATACAATTATCAATGAATATATATCCAAAATCATGTAGTAGTAAATATGTATACCACCCCTCACCATGAGAATTAGGTCCTCACCAAAAACCCTATATAGTGTCATTACATGTGCACCCTCATTTTAGTAAACTTATGTCCCTCATATGGGAATCCTAAAAATCCACCATACATCCTCTATCATAACTATAATATCATTCATCAGTAGGTGAAATGTGTTTGTCTCATTATGTCATCACTCTATTAATGTAGTTAGATAAGCCCTATATCAAGCATCTCATATATAATTGCTATCCCTATCACCTCCACTAGCCTTGCCTCATAACCAATAAACCTCACCATCAGCTCCAAATCTCTAATTACCTCTCCTATGTACATAGGATCATTAATCCATCTTACACACAATCAAATGAGCATTGTGTTAGTTCTATTTAGCTACATACTCATCTTACAATACCACATCTAATTATCTCTAATCATTTCACAACATATCAACTTTTTATTGTGTACCTTTCCAATGATTTCTCTTTCTCTCATGATGATTTTTCCACTATGTTTTCTAAGTATGCTAACATTTCTAATGATTTTGCTAATTTTTATTATGATTTCTCTAAATTTTTAGATGATTTCACTATCATTTTTTGATTATTTTACTAATTTTTCTATGCTTTCATGAATTTTTTTGATTAATTCACTAGGACATTGGATGAATTCTTTGAACCTAACATCAACCCTAATTTTTGATTATTTATCCATTTACCCCAATAAATTTGCCACAAACAATGCTGAATTCACCATTTGGTAAATAAAAAAATCATTTTCTTCAATTTTAATTGCATTGAATTCCAACAAAAGTAAAACATAAAACTTTAAAACATCATTTACCATATCAACACTCCCCTTAGTCCTATGGTGGACTCACATGTGATTTCTATTATGTTTATCAACTAGAATTTGGTCTATTTTATCCTTGCAACTTAGAGTAAAATCTCACAATTCAAATCTATAAAATTAACACAATGAAATGAACTTGAACAAATTAATTTCAAATAACCCCCTTACCCCTATTTCACACCCATAATTCAAATATTTCCCCACCCCATATCATTATTTTCACCTTTCATAACCAAATTTCTCCAAAATTTGTACCAACAATTAATCAAAATACAAATAATTTATATTTATGCTTGCAACTATCGATCTTGTAAATATTTTATCACACATTAGAAAATGTATATT
Organism: Torreya grandis; assembly: GCA_037957365.1. Lineage (NCBI taxonomy): Eukaryota > Viridiplantae > Streptophyta > Pinopsida > Cupressales > Taxaceae > Torreya > Torreya grandis. The sequence goes on along the minus strand of JARHVA010002436.1, from coordinate 1,268,581 downwards.
TTTTGTTTTACAACCCACATATTACCATCATCAAGATATATCATTCCCACATCCACTCCTATGCACCCTGATTCCTTGAGCACCATCCAAGCATGTAGTCTCTGAATGGGAAATATTCTTTTTTCAAATCTATTCTCTAGCATTTACATCTCTAGGGGTTAATCATTTTACACAAACCCTTTACAATTTTGTGAGCATTCGTATTGAGATAATCATATCCATTAATGATGGTAATTACTCCATCCATCAATTTATCTTCCCTTAAATCATTTTGATCCTCTTTTTGCTTTCCAAAATAAACATTTGAGGGGGCATCATCATGTTTATTTCTAGTTACCTGGGGAAACTTTTTCTCCAAAATCATCAACACTCTGATTTTCATTATTCAAAACATCATTGCTTCATAATATCATTTTAAAGAGGTAAAAATGTAGACACCTTAATTTCACCATTTAGTATCAAAATTAACTTTGACATACTAATACTTCACCAACCCTAGTTTAAATTCATATTAACATCATTTCCCTCCAAATTTTTAATAACTGATTAATTAATTAAATCATGCACACCTATTTTCCTCCAAAACTATTTAAAATTTGGATTATCCACCTAATCAAAATATCTTCCATATTTATCTCAACCAAATTTTTACTCATCCAACCACCTTCCTTAACTTCCTTTAACACATCATGAGTCATCTTAGAATATTTCAACTAACTTTTAAGTCATCCCTTGACTTTTCAACTACCTTGACCCATTCATGTTGAGTCACTTAACTACCAACTAACTCTCCCCATTATTCTAACACATTGGAATTAATCATCATCCATTTGGATGAAGAATCAAATCTAACCATTGATTATTTTAATAATTCATCAAATTCTAATTATTCTAAACCATTCATCTCACCACCTTCATTTCTATAAATTGATGTAAAATCCTTCACTTAAATTATCCACCTTTAATTTATTAAAAATCGATCAAATTATCCTTGTGAATCCATTGAGATCAATACCATTTTCAACCACATGCTATCCAATTCCCTTTGTTTGGATAATATTTGAGCACCTGCATCAATTAAAAAGAGAGAATCTTCTATTGATCAGTAATGGAGAAGGTGAAAAAAATGCATTTCATGTGTTGTAAGTATTTCTTAATTTAATATTTTTTTATTGTTGCTACTCTATAGTTGAATTTAATTTAATTTTATATTATTATTCATTTTTATTTTATTTCTTAGATTTTATTGCATTTAAAACCTTATACACATAGCTATAATTCATATTATGTACTCTATTGATGGACTTATCATGAATATTAAGATTGATAAAGATAATATATAACACTTAGATGAAATTAATGACAAAGAATTCACTGAATATCTCAATGCCAATCCACATAATACTGAATCATTATTATACGTTAAAATATATGAATAAAATAAATCATCACAAGCTTCCATATAGAAAGAACACTATGTTTTCACTTCAAGTGTTTTAATTTATAATATTAATTATATTCTTATATTGACACCTCTAGTGACATATGTGACATCATCCTTAGGTATGGGGATATCACAAGGTTTAAAAAAAATTAACCTATCTATTTCTACACAAGCATAATATACACATCCTTTGATTATTATGCATGGTCTATCACCAACTTGGCCTCGTTCACACTCTTTTAAACATATTATCATAGCCTTACATGGTAAGGTTTTGTAGTTATAGCAAGGTTTCTCTAGAGATAATCATGTAGTGAACTCCCATACTTTTCTTCATAATCTTTTGGCACCTAAGATAACCTCTTACCAACTACTAGAAGGATTTATAGCTACTAAGCTACCACTCTATGAAGGTAAAGGTGATATTAAACAACATCTTTAATGATTCCATGAAACATGATTAGATTACATATACAATGACAAATTATGAACCAAATTATTTCTAAGAATCCTTGAAGACAATGTTTTGTGGTGGTTTTATGATCTTCCACTTCAATAAATTAAGGCATTCAACCCTTTTGTAGATCAATTTCTAGCACATTTCTCTATCAACATATATGAAAAAGTTTCTTATGGGAAAATTGTAAATCTCAAGCAAGGGTCAAATGAGCCAATCAATGGATATGTTCTTTGACACAAAAACTGCTAGATAAAATGACAAGTTCTATTATAGACAATGAATTATAATATATCTTCATACAAAGTTTGCTAACACTAGTACACAAATTTATCATGTTCAATAAATTCAAATATTTTAATGAGTTATGCCATATAGTCAAAAAACATAAAATAAATATCATAACTTTGAACAAGCTCAATTCTCACCAAATGATCCATCTACTTGAAATACTAAGTTACAAAGTAAACCAATCTACAAGGTCAAACCTAACAAAATCAAGAATGAATTAAAAATACAGTGTCACAACCAATGAATAAGCTTCAATTAACAAATCCATTAAGGAGGAAATTTTCAAGGTTACCACAACCTCATGTCTTATTATATAAATTACTTGATTATAATCTCATTCCCTCCACCATTAGAGGTTTATATTACTAAACCTCAACATAAGGGCTTTAATAATAATGCATGTTATGACTATCATAGATGTATTAGGCATTACACAAACAAGTGTTATAGTCTAAGGTATAAGAGACAATATATATCAATGATAATATATTTTACCCTATTTTTTTATAAAACATAATAAATTATATTTAATTATAGGTGTAAAAGTATATAATATTTAAATGTTAAATATGTACAATGATCAATAATTATTATTTTGAAATTTTACTAAATATAGAGAACTAATATTTTTGGAAAACACTAAGAAGAAAATAAATTAGCTTAATCTAGGATTTTATCTAATTGTTTTAAATGTTTGATGGTGGAAATCAATATAAAGTATGATTGTGCATGGTTAAAATCAAGAGCAAAATTAGAAACTACTTATGGATAGGTATATTGAAAGTGTAGTTTAGTATAGTGTGTTTGAGTCTATTGACTGTAGACTTGTCCTAGTTGATTGTAATTATTAACTAATACTAAGAGATAGAGAAAGCAGAATTTTGACTATGATAGATTAGAGACTGAAATAGAGAATATTCTTGGACACGAATAATATAAGTGGAAAGTAGCGTAGTGTGATCGATTTCTTTAATTATGGACTTGTCCCTACTAACTATGACAAAAAATAATCATTTCACTACATGTGCCCATATTAATTATGGATATTTGGCACACTTTCAAATCCATATTATTTCATGAAATAACTATAGTGGAAAAAACCCTAGATTTGTGTACCCAAAACAAAATGGAATCAAAATGGAAGGGGGTGTTAGGAAAAAAGGATTGAGTTGGATTAACCTTGGTCAATCCTCATTGACTAATTAGAGTGACCAAGTATTACATTACATTATGAATACTCTGAAGAAGGCTTAGACTCAAATATAGTTCTCTAACTTACATGTATGTGTGAAATTATGAATGCAAGTCTAGATTATTTTTCTCCTATTTTACTCTTAGCACAAACATGTAAATGATAATTCGACCTTTGAAACCTTTAAGATAGCTTCAAAAACTATATATATTAAACATGAAAATATTTTAATATATATTTTTAGTGATTAAAATCATCCTTAATGATTTAGAGAAGCCTTATATTTATAGATGTTTTTATTTTGAATTTGTGACCTATTAGCAAGAAAAATCTGACCTAGGATAAGAGCCAATGAACAAAAATAATAATTAAATAAAACATGACTTGAAATAAGTTCTAAATATCACACATGGACAAGTATGTGATTTATGGACAAGTTCACATATCGGTCATGTCTATTTAACATGAAATTATCTAGAGGGACAAAGGGCCAAGATTGGGGATACCCATGATAAAATGGCAAGATGAATAACCAATATAAAAACTATCACAAACTATACTTGTGACCCCTTCAAATACTAGACTACATCCTGCTTAGCATTTTTTTGATAGCACCTTGACTGCTGATGGTTGATGTTGGCTTTATTTTTAGATGATTGTGATGTAAGTAGTTTAGAAAGCCATGTGCCATGTGATGTCATAGTTGATACCTACTTTAGATTTTGTATATCCCATTATGCATACCACCTACACTAGATTCATTTTATCATGCTTTATGTATATTCTTATTTAGTTAGTTAAATTACTATATGTCATTAATATATCATGTTTTGATGATGCAAATTGACTTGGTGACTTTTATAGCTATTGATTATGTTCATAGGGCATACTTTGAGTCATAGTTATTAGGAGTAACTCTTACTCTTTTCAACTAGAGATGTTTATACTAATTTATTACTCATGATTAATGATTGTTCTAAATTTATTATGGTTTATATTCATATCAACATCATTCAGGTACTACTAATGTCTTATTTGTGGGTGTAAGCACTAGGCTACGAGCTAGGTTCAATGAGGATTTTGGACATCTTGGGTATATCATGGGTGATTGGGTGGTTAGAATGTCACTCTAATAGGTATAGTGTGTACTATGTAATATTGATCTAGCATAAAATTATATTATGTTGTGTTATTACTTCCTACCCTTGTTTGGTCTTGCCTTTCTTGTGTGTTGTGTGGTTTTCTCTCATCCATTCCTTGTGTACTAGAGGTTATGCCTTCATTTTTGATTATCCTTGTCAGGGGTCGTATATGTGCTTGAGTCATTAGAATAATTATTTTTTAGCTAGGTTGGTTTGGGTTCACCTAGACTCATATGTGTCTCTTGACCTTGGAAAATGTCATTGGTAACCTTGCTTGGGAATTTGACCATCTTGGACTTTTGGTCAATTTAATGATTGTGTTAATCATTATTTTTTTATTTTTATTAAGCTTTATCTTTGATCGTATTTACTAATTATTTACATCATTCTCAAGAGGACATTAGGTTGTGTTTGTTAATGATTTTTTGTTTGTGATTTTAATGATTATTGCTATATGCTCAACTTATGCCATGTTATTTATCTATTTTAATAGTTTTTATTAATTATTATGATTTAGTGATATTCACTCCTATTTATTATTATTTTATTATCTTAATGATTATTTTTGTTAACTGTATATTTAATGGTCAAGCTATTAATTATTCAATGGTTTTCTATTATTTATTTTATTCTACTTTTATTATTTCTCTATGAGCTGAGAAAGGAGCAAAGTGGGAGTTGTTGATTTTCTTATCTCTTTTATTTTATTATTCTTTTTAGATTTATATTATTAAATATATAAATTTATAATTATATATATATATATATATTCTTTTATTAGCATATAGTAGAAGCAAGATGCATATTTTATATTTATATATTCTCAACTATATTCTATTATATATAAAAAGGTAGATATTATATTTTTTTTAATGGCTTGCCTGATATGCCATTGGAGGGTGTTGACTAGAGAGGGAATGGTTTGATACAAGGAGAAAGAGGATGAAAGGAGGTATGGTGTGGCAAGACAATCATGGTGTAGGTAGAGGAGTATGGAATAAGGGCTATGGAGGAGGTAGAACACAATAGGAGAAGCAGGGTATTTTTGGGGGATTGATTGGGGAAGAAGAAAGGGAGCAGTTGGGTGTATGATATGAGAGTATTGTATGGGGTTGAAAGGAGGATGGAACTAGAGATGAAGGGGGAGAATGAAAGGAGAATAATAATAGTGGGGGTTGACCCTTTTCACAACCATAGCCTAAGAACTCGATAGTAAGTAAATTTGTGATAGAGGAAATCAATTTTATTTTCTATTGGTTATCATGATTTAGGAATTTTATAAATTTTGGTAAATAAAAATTTGGGATAGGCTTTGAATAATGAAGAGTATCTGAATAAGAATGGCATAGGGTTTCTTTAGTTTATCAGGTAGTTTAACTAATTTTATTAACAAGACTATGCATTGATTTAATCTTCCAAGTTTTATAAATTCTTTAGAACTTGTCTTAATTTTATGGGCATTATGAGTTCCTTGTATGGTTTTTATGAAATTATTGGATCTATTTTGTGTAGATAGATTTAGGCATATAATTATCTTAAACCGCTAGCATCTACTATTAATAATGTTACTAGAATAAAACTATTAGATATATAGATATATAAATATATATAGGTGTATATACATGTATATGTATTTATCTATCAGGATGAGTTCTAATTATTTCTCACAAATATGGAATTTTTGTGGACCCAAAATACCATGATATTGATTTTACTCCCAAGAGACATATGATTTCAATTCTCTGACTAAAAAATATTAGTGTATTTCCATATGTGGTAGGTTCTTGAATTGACTCTTATTGTTTTCCAAAAATCAAAATTTCCTGGGTTAATATAACCTAGGACTGAAATTAATTATGTTAATTGAATAGAATGAAAATATTGTTTAAAAGAGTAAATCTACATGAGTCCTTGAATCTTGCCATATGTAATCTTCTGTATCATTAGATAACCCTTAGTCTATTGGCATTTTCATGAGTTTTATTTCAACATCATATTAGTCATTTCTATTGTCTAGGCATGAAATGATATTGTTATTTTTGGTTATTTTAAGCTACAATTTCTATCAAGTTGATTTACTAGCCACTAACCATTATTTATGCTAATTACTTTTGATTAAATAAAGTCACTTTATTACTTGGTCTCAGATTGTTTAATTAACCAAAAGTATATATATATATTTAGCCATACTTGGTCATTTATAATCCAACCTACATTCATCTTCTATTATGATTTTTATGCCTACCCCTTGACTCAATTATAATATGTCTGATCAAGACTTAGTGCTACTCTATTAGAGCATAGAATCAACATACATTATACTAATGCTTCTAAAAAAATAGAAAGATTCATCCCAAAATATTTCCAATAGGTATAATAATAAAAATACCTAATAAGAGCATGGCTGAACATATAGGTCAACATATGCATGCCTTCCAGCAAGTACCACCTTGCCAAATTGCATAAATTTCCAAGTCTATAGGACCAATTAGTGCTTCTCAAGGGTAACATATTAAAACTTCACAATGGTTTAATTTACCACAACCTATCCAAAGGTGGTTAAAGGAATGCTAAAACAATAAAGTGACCATTATGCACTAAGATCCCATGACCAACTCATGGCACATGTGATGCACACTCTAAATGAATCAGGTGGCTACTCATGCAAAGGGGAAAAGTGTATTTTTATCCTATGAGAGACTCCACTTCCTATCCCATATATATATATATATATATATATATATATATATATATATATATATATATATATATATATATATATATATATATATAATGTATGCTGATTCTATGCTCTAATAGAGTAGCAAAAAGTCCTGATCAGACACACACACACACACACACACATGTATATGTATATGCTACCATGAGGTAAGTGCAGTGAGATGGTGGGATTGTAATCCCTATAACCATCATGTGATCTCATGTATGTGTTGGAGAACATGTTTTAAGCCTTCGAGTTGTATGTAATTCTTGGTATGGCTTCTCCATGGTTTGGTGTGGTTGTTATGTTATACTAACCCATAAATAGTTGATGATGTAGTGGAGTAACAATAATAGTATGGATTACTACCATTGTGATATGACATTTTGTGATGAATGATCTTTGGATTATGCATGTGGAATAATGTTTTAGTGGAATATTTCCACTATTGATTTATATTATGGTTTTAATCCAGTGGGATTAGATGATTTTATGATTGTTGAGCTTATATTATAGGTCTATGTGGTTAACACAATTGATTTTGATTGAGTCAAGTTGCATATTCAGATTATGAATCTAGTTTAGACATCACTTTTTATCTTATGGTTCTTTAGTTGTACCTTATTTCTTAGGGGTGTTGTTAGTACCCTTATTAGGAAGCTTATTAAGGTGATTTTTAGCTATTATGTTTGGGGGCATGATATGTTCATGATGCCTCATGACCACCTTTATAAAATGGTTGGATAGCTATAACAACGATAATACATTGAGATTTATATCTTTTACCTTGGATTTTTGTTGACTAATGTAGTCTTTTAGGTTCACTAAACCTATTTTAGCTTGTTTATATCAAAATTTAATGGTTTTAGATGGCCCTTTTAAGGCATGAGAGTAGAGAATTTCTAACCAAATTATGAGATTAGGTGGAATTTTATGCTGTGATAGTACTAAACAAGTACTATTTCCCCCTTTAATGTCATGAAGGACATGTGAAGGTGAGAAGGAGGCCATTGATGGTCTTGATGCATTGGATAATGTCTCTACTCCAAGGAAAGAAATTATGAATGCCATTGAGATATGGTTGAGACATTACCACCCTATAATGGGTGGAGAGATTGTGTGGTAGTTTTGACTAGTTATGATTAGACTTTTTTAGATAAATTTATGCTTGACTATTAATTGGTCATTGAGATGGATTCTCTTTAGGGAGGGGAGGATGTTAAAAACTAACCTTATGAATCCTTTAGATATTAGACTATATCTTGTTTAACATGTTTTTGATAATACTTTGACTATTAATGGTTGATGTTGGCTTATTTTATATGATTATGATGTAGGTAGCTTGGATACACGATGTGTCATGTGATGTCATAGTTGACACCTGCATTGGATTCTATATATCTCATTATGCGTACTACCTACACTAGATTCATTTTATCCTACTTTATGTATATGCTAATTTAGTTAGTTGAATTACTATATGTCATTGATATATCATGTTTTAATGATGTGGATTGACTTGGTGACTTTTATAATTGTTGATTTTGTTCATAAGGCATACTCTAAATCATAGTTATGAGGACTAACTCTTACTCTTTTTACCTAGAGATGTTTATACTAATTTATTACTCATGATTAATGATTGTTCTAAATTCATTATGGTTTATATTCATATCGACATCATTCAGGTACTATTGATGTCTTGTTGGTGGGTGTAGGCATCATATTGTGATTTAGGTTTGGTGAGGGGTTTAGATATCTTGGGTATATCATGGGCTATTAGGAAATTAGAATGTTACTCTGATAGGTATAGAGTGTACTATGTAATATTGAGCCACCATCAATTATATTCTATTATGTTATTGCTTCCTACCCTTGTCTAGTCTTGCCTCTTTTATGTGTTGTGTGGTTTTCTCTCATCTATTCTTCACGTACTAGAGGTTATGCCTCTATGTTTGATTATCCTTTTTGGGGTTCATTGACACATTTGTGATTCATTAGAGTAATCATTTTTTATTTTGATTAGTTCATGTTCACCTAGACTTGTATGGGTCTCTTGACCTTAGAGAATGCCTTTGGTAACCTTTCTTGTGAATTTGACCACCTTGGACTTTGATCAATTTAATGAATTTATTAATCATTATTTTATGATTTTTATTAAGCTTCATCTTTTATTGTATTTATTAATTATTTGCATCATTCTCAGGAGGACATTAGGTTGTGTTTGTTAATGCTTTTTCATTGTTGAGTTTAATGATTATTGCTATATGATCAACTTAATGATTATTTTTGTTAAATTTATATTTAGTGATCGATCTATTAATTAATCAATGGTTTTATAGTATTTATTTTATTCTAATTTTATTATTTCTTTGTGAGATGAGAAAGGAGCAAAGAGGGATTTTTTGTTTTTCTTATCTCTTTCAATTTATTATTATTATATTATTCTTTATATATATATATATATATATATATATATATATATATATATATATATATATATATATATATATATATATATTATGTGTGTGTGTGTGTGTTATATATAGATATCTATTATTTTATTATAATATATTTTAGATATATATAATATTTTATTTATTAATTATTTTTCTTATTGGTGTATAGTAGAAGCAAGATGCATATTTTATATTTATATATTCTTGGTTATATTATATTGTATATAAAAAATTAGATCTTATATTATTTTATATTATTTTGTTGACTTACTTGATACACCATTACAAGGTGTTGACCAAAGAGGGAATGGTTTGACACAAGGAGAAAGAGGATGGAAGGAGGTATGGGGGGTAGGTTAGGCATGGCATGGGTAGAGGAGTATGGCATAAGGGATATGGAGGAGGCAAAATGTGGTAGGAAAAGTAGGGGATTTTTGGGGGCTTAGACAGGGAAGAAGAAAGGGAGTAGTTGGGCATATGATAAGAGAGAGATACATGGGGTTGAAAGGAGGATAAAACTGGAGATGAAGGGGGAAAATGAAAGGAGAAGAATAGTAGTGGGGGTTGACCATTTTCACCACCATAACTTGTAAACTTGATAGTAAGTAAATTTGTGAAGGATGAAATTGATTTTATTTTCTATTGGTTATCATGATTTGGGAATTTTATAAATTTTGGTAAATTAAACTTTGGGATAGACTTTGACTAATGAAGAGTATCTGAATAGGAATGGCATAGTGTTCTTTCAATTTATCTGGTAGTTGAATTGAGATTATCAACAAGACTGTGTATCAATTTAGTCTTTCAAGTTTTATAAATTATGTTGAACTCATTCTAAGTTCCCTTTATGGTTTTTATGAAATTATTAGATATATTGTGTGTAAATAGATTTGGGGATAGAATTATCTTAAACCACTAGCATCTACTTTTAATAATGTTGCTAGAACAAATATGTTGGATATATATATATATATATATAGGTGTATATACATGTATATGTATTTATCAATCAGGTTGAGTTTTAATTGTTTCTAGCAAGTATGGAATTTTTAGGACCCATAATACCATGATATCAGATGATATCAATTTTACTCCCAAGAGACATATGATTTCAATGCTTTGACCAAAAAATCCTAGTGTATTGCCATGTGTGGTGGGTTCTTGCATTGATTCTTATTATTTTCCAAAAAATGATTTTTTGGGTTACTATAACCTAGGGCTGAATTTATTTATGTTAATTAAATAGAATGAAAAGATTATCTAAAAGAACAAATATGGACAAGTCCTTAAATCTCACCATATGTAATCTTCTATATAATTAGATAACCATTAGTCTATTGGCATTTTTGTGAGTTATGTTTCAACAACATTCTAGTCATTTCTCTTGTCTGGGCATGAAATGACATCTTTTTTTAATATATTTTATGTTGCAAGTTCTATCGAGTTGATTTACTAACCGCTAACTATTGTTTATGTTAATTCATTTTGATTAAATAGAATCACTTTATTACTTGGTCTCAAATTTTTGAATTAACTAAAAGTATATATATTATCAACCATACTTGGTTATTTTTAATCTAACCTAAGTTCATCTTCTATTATGAATGTTATGCTTACCCCTTGCTTCGATTGAGTTAATGCAACTATTATGGGTTGATCCCCTAGAACTTAATCATTTTACGCTTAGATAAGCCCATGGTGTGGTTGAGTGTCATGTTTTCATGATATTGTTTTAGTTCTTTGAATTTTTAGATAGTTTTTTAAGTCCTTACTATTGGCTCAGTATTATGTGTATACCTCTCACCCTCACCTAGTACCTAATTGCCAAAACCCTCCACTAAGTTGATGGCATAGTGTTGGTTTTTAGGGGTGTCCCTCTTGTAATTCTCATCGTTCTTTGTTGTTAAACCTAGTTTTGTATGGTAGCATACTCTTATGTGTGCCTAGGGATATATGATGTTGGACTGATGGATAGTAGTTGATTCTCATTTTATGTTGTATTTCATCTTCTTCCATTATGCAATTTGGTAATATTTTTATATTAGGTTATGGACATTATTGGATATGATTTTGAACTCATGGAGACATTATTTATGATGTTGTATGGTTCTCATATAATTAACCAGTTATAGTTACTCTTTGACATGCATTCACATTGGGCTCTAATTACCCCTTCAGGAGTAGCATGATTTATAATGGATTATGTTATACTTGATCTTGTATACAGTTGTATGTACTTGGATTAGTGATTTACTTATTGATTTTTAAGTAGGCCTAGAATTGGAAATTATTATAATTGGAATAACTAGAACTATAATGTCCTTAACCTTAAATTACATAAAATGACATGGTGTTATATTGTGGTATGCTAGAATCAGTTAGAGGTTGTAAATCTCCTTAGTTGAATTATGTATATTTTCACTTGGGTTTCATGATGAACTTATATTTGAGACATTCTTGTAATATGGTATGTTTATATGGCATGTGAAATTACGAATTGTTTATGTTATTAGTCTTATGATAGAAGATACCCTTAATTGTAGTGTTATCACTAGACACATGGTCTAGAATGGTTTCATGTTATAAAACTATGCTGAAATTAATCAAATGACAAATTGTATATCTTGTCAAGTTGATAGTCTAGTTTTAACTAGTTCATGTTAGATATGGTTGTTACACATGTGGATAATACCCTGATGGAAGTGGAAACAATCCATATTAACTCTTATGTATTTAACTTACTTATATCATATAAGGACTTCATGAATAATTTATGATGAACAATTGTATGGTCTAGAAGTGAACTAATAAAATAAATGTATATAATAATAAAGATGATTCAATGAGTGTGAAAACATGTTCTTGGGTGAAATACTTATGATCTCCCATGTTAGGAATAATAGGAAACCTTTTAAGTATTGTATTGATAATTAGATATTGATGACTAAGGGATTTATTGGTCCAAGTGTATGGATGTGAATGTTATGGGCCATTAAAATAACAATCAATTATTGGTTATTCCATATTATTCCTCATTACTTGATAGTGAATATAATGGGAAATTACCTAATGATTCTTGAACTTTGTGCCTTATACTTCTTATCCTTATTTGGCATATAGACTTTCTTGAGTTATGACATTAGAATGATGTTATATGACATCTCTTAATTATGTCATGGTTGTTAAACACATAACCTTGACATTTTATAATCTTGTTTGGAATTAACATGTTGTAAATGGGTTATGAAAAATAGTCTCTTGATGGTTCAAGTAATATGTTCTCATTACTATATTATAACAATGAATGCTTATTGGTCATAATGACCCTTTTTGTGAGATTACTTCCATTACTTAAGAAATTAAGTAATCTAGATCAATTACCTTTGTATATGGATCATCATATTAGATTATGGACTATTCTATTATTAGAGTCCTAGTGTTCTATAAATACAACATATTTATCTTAAAGTTTGATATCTCATATGATATAATACAACTATTAGTTAGTGAAAGTTGACTATATTATCATTAATGATTATATGAGAATGGATAGTTATTGATTATGTTAAATGTGTAAGTGCTTCAAAATTAAGTTTATCCTTGTCATGGGATTTATGGTATACCTTGTATGCTTTCATTAAAGTGAATAATTATTTTGGGATTGGAATGAGGATTTATTGAGTGGTGGAAACCTTAAAGTTAGCATTTGACTATATGATTAGTTAATCCACCTTGATAATGAGATACTAATTCATAATCTTCCTTAATGAACACACAAGCTAATTCCTGAGACTAATTCAATAATGAACCCTTTCATACTTATACGCATGATAATTAGATGGCATGAACACCTATGTTTGTCAATATCCATATATGATAAATAAAAGGTTAAGGAAATATTTAGGTGTATAACCCCCCCACCTTATGGTTGGATTATAGGATGGTACTCACGGATCACAAGGAATAAATGATCTCCCTATGCTAACTATACACTTATTATATGGGAGGCTTATGTGTGTAATGTCATCCATATTAAATGAATGATATTGCAATTCATGTAATTTAATAGAATAGTTCTTCCATATGGAATTGCATCTTGTTTGTGTGGCCTTCAAAAATTAAGGGATTGAAGGCTCAACTTTCATAAAACACCTTGGATCATGGTATATTGATCAATAGGGAAGCATAAGGAATATTCCTTGCTTGGGTAATTTCCTAAAAGACTATGGGCTCTTAATCTTATGCCATGTTGGCCTTAGTAGTGGATTAGAGGCCTCCACTCACTGATATTTCAATCTATTAAGTATTATCTGATCATGGTAGTGGGATGGACCTTTTGTTCAGTCATTTGGACCCCATGCTCATGTATTCCATTTCCATCTTTCATTGTTTACTTACCAAGCAATTGGCTAACCAGACGTTCTTATATGCACCTAATTCTACCCTATTTATTATAACCTTATATGGTTGAGACAATTGTAATTATTTGCACTGCATTAGTTTTATGTGGTGGGACCTTTTATTGTTTCACTTTTTACTTTGATAGATAACCTAAAAAAAATTGGGGTTGTTCATAAATAAATAAAAACAAAAACTCAAATAAAACACACAAATAGATACCTCATTTATTTTCAATAGTCTATGTGTAAAAATTTGTAATAAATTATATAAAAGATAGGCTTGTATCAAATTTTTGTCCCCCATTTATTCTAGTAATTAAAGTTTTAGAGTAAATGAAAGAATGAAACCTAAACATGTAGCCACACCTTATATTGTGACTTGGGATTTTCAATTATGTAAGATACTCCATGGTAGATTCTACAATAATACATGTAGTAGTATATGTCTATATATAAAATATGAACATCCAAATATAAAATTTGTTTTTATTGCATTTCTTTTGGAGAATGTTCATGTTGTGCCAAGTGGGGAGAGGATGATTTTAATCTTGTTCATATCTTGGCTAGGGAAATAAACAATTCTTTGAGAGGAGGTAAAGGGAGAGAAATATGTTATTAGGTTTCAATATACCCATGATCATATTTATTGGAGTAACTAATTTATCTCTAATACCATATATTAAGATAAGATAATAGATAAAAAAATGCCCCCTTGCTTAAGCACTTTGGAGAGAGTAGTTATTTATATTGAATTTTCAATAAATCAAGAGTGATCAAGTCTCAATTTTTTGATTTAACCAATAAATCCCATGAGTTTGAAATTTGCATTATTATGGAACCAATAACCAATAAATTCATGTACAACTCTCCAAAATGGTGGAACCATAATGGGTTAGTTAGAAGTGATGGCAAGTCCATTGAGTTTCACTAGACTTGAATGTGTATCACCCATAATAGACTCAAATAAATCCTTTATCAATAGATATAAATTATATTTTCATGATCTAAAGAGAATTAATAGTATTCATGAACCCATCATGACCACATTGCTCATAGGTTTGCCTTTGAAATGATTTTTTTGTTTTTTTAACTTTAAACTTTGACTCTTGAAACTATGCATGAACAAGTATCATACCTTTGAACTTTTAAAATTTTCCAAAATGATATTTAATGCTATGCATCTATATTATAAATTGTAACTATATTTGAAATTTGAAAATTTTAACTTTGAAAAATTTTCATATGCCCATGCATATTCATTTAAGTGTGTATAAATTTGTGCTTTCGTATTTGAATAGTAAGTTCATATGTATGTCATATTCCCCCAAAATTTGTATTAATATGCCAATATTTGTCATGTCTTTGACACATGAATTATTTTAAATATTTAAAACTTATATTTTGTTGTATAATATAATTTTACATTATTTTTAATCTTTAAATTTTATTTTTGATTTGATTTGAGTGCACTTGTATGTCATGTGCTCCTAATATTCATATTGTTGTGAATTATATAGTATGTGACTATTTTGAGCCATTATGAATTTTACATTATGTGATAAAATGTATTTTTTTCAAGCCTAATGTGTGACCCATTTTTATGTTAGGCATGAGATAATAGAGAGCATTATATTGATAGAATAATGTGTATATTTTGCACTATACTTGAGTGATCTATATTTTATTTGATTAAATATTAATTTTTATTTTATTTTTTTGACATATTATGAGCTTGATTATTTGATCATTATGTATAAAATATTTTTTAAGATAATAGTTCAAGTGAATGTATTTTTAGATAGCAAAGAATAGGTAGGGAACTCCATGCATAGGTAAGTGTTAAATCATTCATTTTTGAAAAAGTTGATTGACATGATGTAAATAACACCATGAAAAATAACACATTACATGTGATCCAATGTAACTTATGTGAAATGTTTCCATTTTATAAAGCTAGAGATATAATGGGTGCAAGTTTGAGAGGAATTAGTTATGAAGATTTTGAATTATTAAAAAAGAAAAGGTCAACCTATATAAAAGTGTAAACTGAAAAAGAAATTGACTCACTTGCATATTGAGATTTCATGATTTTTAAGCTCTAAGAGAGATAATATGCCATAGAGGAGAGTGTTAAGGTCGACATGATGAAATAAATTTGGGGCCATCTTTTAGTATGAGGACACACCACCCCTAGTATTTAAAAAACTTCAATTTTGACCTATGTATAATTTAATTTTTTATCAAATTGTATGTAGTATAAGTGATTTTTATATTTTTTCAATCATAATAACTTGACATTGGTCCTATCCATATCTTGTAAAATTTGTCCATGTAGAGTGTGGACCTATCTGCCTAGTTATGAACTTATTTATAGATTTATCTATTTCATGTTTGACCTATTTGTAAACCTATCTGTTTGAATAGCTCATGTCCAAGAAATATTAATATTTAAGTAAATATTGTGTTTTATGTTTGTTTATTGATTTTTTGTATGAGATTTAAAATTTATGTTTTGTGAACTTATGATTTTAATTTTATATGGGGGATTGTGAGTTTAGATGTGGGCATATAGTGGATATTACATGTTCCCTTCCAATAAATAGAGAGGGATACACTAGATGCAGTTAATCTTGAACATGTTACATGGATGACATTGATGTTGGATAATATGCATATGATGATTTCCTTGGCTTAGTGTTAGGACTCACATACATTTACTTTCTACATCCCAATAGGGGAGATTATAGTGACCCTTGAGGATGTATGGAGGATTATATTTTTTCCTATTATTTGGATATAGGTGACCTTATAGTGTGTTAGTAGACCAACCCATATTGTTCAAGCTCACTTGTATATGATAGGACATGCTTGGGGTGATCATTATGGCCCCAATGATACTACTATCTTGCTATCATAGATTGTGCTTACAAATGTTTTACATTTATAGAAATTTCTTTGTGATTTATTGGCATCCTTTGTTATAGTTAAAAACAATGGTGTGTCTATTTCATACAAGATGCATTGATTTCTTCATGACATTAAGGATCATGGCATGAAATAATTTTGGGATTGAACCATGTTGGCCTATTTTTACAAAGACTTGTACAATTTCACCCAAAAGGGTTTTTAAAAAGGATTGGACTTGGTAACATCATTACATTATTGGGCCTATGCTCCCATTATAATTATTTAACCTTTAGGTATGCCTCATGGTGGCTAGGCTCATCCACAAATATATGAAAATAGATGAGTGGGTATATCCCACATCATGAGAGGTGGTATGATGGAGTTTCACTAAATATTTGATCATCCATATATTGGATGTATTATGTGGTAGCCTTATAGGGGTTATGGAGGGTGGCCAGGAGATAGGATGGGGCTAAGTCACATTTGGGTGAGCTATTGGCTTCATGATTGATGACCTTATGTTTATTAATGTTTTTAGTATGATCTTGTCATGGGATATTTATCATATTATAGGATGTGCCTCTAATAAAATATGTGTGGAGATGATCTATTAGAGCTCCACTACAAGAGGAGGATATGGGTTGACCTAGTGTTGTATACTTGGATCACATTCCATTGGTAGATATGCATCCATTGATCCAACATCAAATGTATATGACATTGATTACACATAATCATATACATGATGGTGTTTGGCACATAGGTGGCCAAATTTATTTCTAGTTATAGTAGATAATCCTCCTGAGGCATGAGGTTGAGTGGATGTAGGTGATGTAATAGTGATTGGTTCTCAAGCACCTCCTGTGTGTATGTATGTTTGTATTTTAGATTTTGTGTATAGTTTTACTTACTATTTAAACTTTTTAATGTAATATGACTTAAACTAATTTGGTTAAACTATTGAAATGTATATTTGATACATACCAATCTAATAATGAAATACATTCAATAAGTTACAAAACTTATAGAAATCAATAACTTGCTAAAAATTAGTAAAAGTCTAATTATGTGAAAACTTACCTAAAACATAAATAGATTTGAATGTGTAAGCTCAATTTAATATAAAAATGTGTGAATTTAACCTACAAATAAGTTATGATAAAATAGTAATTCATAATTTTTTGGGACAAATATGTAGGAATTAGACAAGGGCACATCGTGACCTTTTCTAGCTATTACATATATGTCCTAGTTGAAAGTATTCCTGATTTCCTTATTTAGGTCTATGTAATCACCTTCAAGGGTTCACTATTGAAATTGGTGTATTGTGTTTTCACATGGAAGACTTTAAAAAATAGAAAACCCTAGATCATGCAAATACACTATATAGAAATTATATAACAAGATGGGTATTAAAAGGGGTTAGTAAGGATGGTTGAACTAGCCTCAGAAACCCCTTATAACTAAGTTTTGACTACATAGCCAAAATGAACCTCAAGTCGATGTAGTTCTCCCTCCTAAAGTTATTATGTGATCTATGATGATGGAATTATAATGATTATAACTATAATATTTATTGAAATACTTAAAAATGGATGCACTTGACATACAATAAAAAATATTCACACTTGGCTTATGATTGTTAGAATTTTTTAAAGTTGAAATAAGAAGAAATAGTATTCTTTTTCTCAATTTAAAATTTAATTTCTAGAGATATTTTGTGAGGTTACAATTATTATCCTTGATGTGCCTTTATAAGAAAATATTTAGAATATTTTTTCTAACCAACCTTCCAACATGCATGGTAGAGTCATTTTGTAATGTATCAATTTGAAAAAGTGACCATTAAAATGAAAGAGATAAGGCCATAGTAGGGGATAAGGTCATAGTTTCCCTATCTATCTAGTGTGGACTTGTCCCAAAAGAACAAAACTAAGGTGATAGTTCTAGTAGGAGATTGTGGGTCGAATAGGTATGAATGCAACTAAAATATGGATTTATGTATGATATTTGTAGTGCTTACAAGGAAATTAAGGCTCTCTTGTAGATTACAAAGTAGTGAAATGGTGAATAGATGAATTGAAGGTAAGGATGTTGCAACCTCATTTCTATTAATCCATCCACGCAATGGTTTTTATTTTAAATTAAATTAATCCCTAATTTTTCACTCATAATTTCCTTTAAAAGAGGGGGAAAATGTATACATCTAAATTTGAACAACTTAACTATTTCATTAATACTATTATTAATTTCTTAACCATTATCTTAATTAAATAAATAAATCCCATTCCCCATTATATATTTCCTACATCATGTTAACCTTATTACACACCCCAAACTATATTAATCCCTTGATTATCCCACTAACATCCCATTAAACCAATAAGCCCACCTCATTTAATAACCACTTGCTCCACTTACCAAATTAAAATTCAAAATATTCTACCTACCCCCTCTAGCCAACCTATCCATAGATTCTGCTACATACCTAGATCCTTAAACCTCCTTAAAACCCCTAAACTAATCCTTATTAACCCTAATAAAATATAGAAGCCTCTAAAATTTAGATCCTTTTCTAATTCTCTAGAATTCTCTAAAACTAGAGGGTTATTATTAATTTAAATTTCATTTTTAATACTCCCCACCACCTTATAAATAACAAATCATGGAAAATGGTTGAACTAACTTGAACTTGAATAATAATACACTTAATATCTATTATATAATTCATAATATCTTTTCATCCATATTATCCTTGCATCCAATAATCCATTGATCCCTCTTGCATCCATTATAAATCTTGAAGCCACCATTGTCAAACAATTCAACAAGCAATCCAATAATCTTTGGAGAATCTATTTGAAGATCTTAGAGGGAATACAAAGAGAAGAAAGGTGATGGTAAGTGCCTTATTATAATTTCTAATTTCTTCTATATTATCTCCCATTTTTTTTGGTATATTTTGGAGTATATTTCATCTATAACTCAAATTTTACAATCATACAAATGCCAAGAATAAACATTGTCAAGTGCTTAATGAATAATTTTATGTATCTACATTTTCCATCACTTTAGTTTATTGATGTAAAAAATGAAATTATTAAATTATATGTGAACTTGAGTGTGTATGCACACTTTATCTTTGGATGTGTAGCTTGATTGTGCAATATGATTTAATGTAAGAAACTTACAACAATACCACTAAAAGTAATATTTACTCATATTAAAATTTGATATTTGTTATTTATAATTTGAAAAGAGAGTAAAGACAGAAATTTTTCTAGTAACTTGGAAATGGTGAAGTGCATACCCCCTTTTTCAGATATTTGGAGAAGTGTTAGACTATGTCGAATTGAGAATGATCAAGTCTCACTTTCAAAATCATTGAATGTTCTTGGGTTAAAAGGATTGTATGCTCAAACTCTCATTTGACTATATAGAATAGTTTTTAAAATATTTTAATGGGTAGAACCATAAATTTTGGCCCTCTGCATATTGAAAACATGAAATCACATACGTTGATTGTCACTAAAATATAATTTGGCCCACTTGCAACTAAGACAATCACATCACTACAAATAAAATGAAATACTATTTGAAACTTTGCAACCTTGAAACTTGAAACTTGAGAATTTTGAAAATGCCATAATAGAATGTGGACATGAATGAATATCATAACCCATGTATATGTAATGTATTAAAATTCTATTTTGATATTTTAATTGAAACTTTTCACTTTTTCCACTCATAACTTTTAAAACTATTTAAAATTTGTAATTTTTAACTGTAGTGATGAGTGTACATACATTCTACATGCCCACATAATCTATTTTTTTTGAATCATACTATCATTTAAAAATTGTATATTTCATAAATCTAAATTCTTACTCATAAGGCTTTGATGTTGCAAGGAAACCCATTTGTGATGCCCCTCTTTTGAGATAAGGGACATAGCATACTAATTTAATATATCAAAATAAAACATATGTGAAATATATAACACTTTGAATATTTTAAATTGGTGGAATTTATATTATTGAATATAATATAAAATTTTCATATGAAATATGTGTTAGAAAGATATATCATTGAAACATAGAAGCAATGTTTTCATGATAGACATCATGACACTAGAGTAAGAGTAGAGTATATAATTGATACATGACATGAATCATGACACCATATTAAAATAGATATAATGCATGATATGAATCATGGAATCATAGTAACAAGCAATAATTATATAATAAATTAATGAAATAATCCAATAAGAATCACAATGTGGAGTGTAATGACTTCTGTAGTAAAGAGGACTTAAAGGAGGTGTTGCTAGATGTGAATATGGTGGAGGATAAATTTATCAATTTAGGGAAGGATAATGAGATAATCAATAAAAATATTGGTTTGCTGGTTTGTTACAATAATTAACTATTATGTTGCTTAGCTACTTCTTTCTTATTTGGTTCATTATTTTGGTGTTGTGTTGTTGTTTTTTGTTTTTTTTGTAGTTTTTTGTTGGTTATTGTTAGTTTTTTTAGGCAGACCATTATGTTTCTTTATTGCTTTGTTGGCTTATCTACTTGGATATTATAAAAGGGTTGAGTCCTTGTAAAAAAAACTCCTTTACCAATAATAAAAAATAATTATAGAATAATTGTCATACAATGTCAAGGAATTTTCAAAATATGTCACTTAGAAGGCTCAAGAGACATACAAGGGACATGAAAAATGTCACATACACAAGGTCAAGGGTTACATGCATATGGAATGATGATGCCACAAAATCAAAAATTTGAATATATAAGACTAAGGGCCTATCATAATAATGTAAAGCAAAGCATTTAGTAAATGATACTAGTATAGCTTCATCATATATGTGAATTTTAATATTATTAAGTAACATAATTCATGTAATACATGTCAAAAGTATTAGTGATTTAGAAAGACACTTGTATGATATGTAGCTCAACATGGTAAAGAGGTTGTGGATGAATACAATCTATTAAAGTGTTCACAAATAATGAATATATACCCCTAACTTAATAATTATGTTGGGTATTAAGGGAACATGTGTAAGTATGTCTATATCACACTCAAGTACCTCATGAGAAATATTATGTATTGAAATATGGAATATGTTATTTTCTTAACATATAATAAACAACCTATGAAAAAAAGTAAGATAGAAACATTTGAAAATTATTTACGTCCTAATTTTGAATTATTTAAAATATTTTTATTTTGTTTTGAATTTTTTTAAATTTTTTGCATATAAGCACTTTTATGAATTTTTGTAATATATGCATTTTTTAAAAAAATATTTGAATGCTACAAGAGATTTGAAATAGATGTGATAAGAAGCAAGGTTTTGAAAGTAGAAGTAAGATGGATTGAATAATCCTCAATAAGGTGTAAAATCATAGTAGCATAAGAGGGAAGTAAAGTAATGTGCCCCCAATGTGTGTGCAATTTTGAGTCATAACAATGTATTATCAGTAAGATAAGTAATAATGTACATTATCCTCAATGGAGATAAGGTTAAATATGTTCATGTAGTAATGTGAGATCATGTAAGTGTTATAGAGTATAATATATGCGATAGTAAGAAAGTGTAATGTCATGGAGATAACTATTTTGGATTTTTTGAATTGGTTTTAAATTTAAGAGGGTAAGTTCCCAAAGTTGAAAAGTAAAACCAAGGTGTAGTAGAATACTTGGATAAGGTGTAGAAGAATTTAGAAAAAAGGAAAATAAGTTATATACAATAAAAGTTCTAGTATCTAACCAATGATATAAGTGATGGGCATGCATTAATAACCCATGGCATGACATGAAGGATTGACTTATTGTGAGGAATAAGTTCCAATTTTAGATGCTTCTAAATTTTAATAAGAACCATATGATTTAATATAACCCTCTAAATCATTTCTCATATGCTGATGTAAACTTGTATCCTCATGTGTAGGAGAATATGTAGTAATATGTACATGTACCTATGATGAAGCTACTTGAATAACATGGTGTGCCTTAGGAGATGAAGACCTCCTTACATGTTTCACTTTTTTCTTAAAATTATTTACCATGTTCTATGAGACAAACTGAATATGCTTATGTGTAAGTACATCATGCACATAAGTATATAGAAAAATTAATTTTGTAATATTCTCATGCTCATTAGAAACTAAGATGTGCTTTGGACAATGTAGATCATGCTCTTGAGTAGTTATATAAACTATATCATTACCATATTGCTTAATAACTATACTAGGTAATTATTCCATAAAATAAGTAAACATCATTTTTTCTAAAGCATATTCATATTAGATTCCTTGAATTTTGGCCGCTTGATTATCATGAATGTATTTGAGACATTTGTGCACTATAAAGGGTATTTATCTAATCTTTTATATCCAAGGGCATCCTAGTAGCATATTAAAGACCCTTGTGTTTGACATAACTATAAATTAAGTAGGCACTATGAGTGAACCCACTTGCAAAGGAAGTACTATATGCCCAAGAGTTTCTTATGTGTGTCCATCAAATGCTTTGATAACTCTAGAAGTATCCTATAAATCTTGTTCTATATAACCAATAGAATGAAGGATTTTTATGGTACATATATTTTCTCTTGATCCATTATCTATCATGACACTTGGATGAATTTCTTGTTAACATATTCTCAAATAAAAAATGTGTGCCTAACTGAATCATCATAAAAAATTTCACTATAATCAAATGTGATCATAGGATGTGATGCTTGTTTATTTTTAATTGTACTAGTAATTATATCAATTAGATGTCCATATGTAGGAGGAGGAATATGAGCATTGTATACTTAATGAACTTAAAAATTGTACTATTTATTTGATTCATGATTTTTAAATGGATCCTTGTATATTTGAGCTTTGTATTATCATTTTATAGGGGCTTAGCCTCTTCAATAAGTGTACCAATGTATAAGATATTATCATTAATTAGATCTTGAATCTTATGATTAAAATTGAAACATTTATTTTTAGAATTCCCAATACATATATGATATCAAAATATGCATTGATTTCAAAATTTCTTGATTTAGATCTAGACATATCTATCTCTATTGGTGGAGGAATAATGATGACATTGTATTCTAGGATCTTTTACAACAAAACATGAGGAGGTGATGAAAACTTTGAAAATTTCCTCTTTGGTAGAGATTTTAATTGAAGCTTTTCAAGTGGTTTTGATATAGCATTAACTATAATTTTTTTTCATTTTTACATTTAGTTGGTTTACTCTTATATTTTTTCTTACCTTAAAACTTAACATTTGAAGTAGAAGGAACATTTGAAACATATTTGAGATTTTTTAATGTAAGCAACTTGACTTCATGCTATTTGAATATATGGAATAGTTCATCAAAGGATTTGAATTTATCAAATATAATGGACTCTTGAAGAAGAGAAAGTAAGCTTTGTGTAAAACTATCTTGAAGCTCATTATCAGCCATTGGATTTGTCATTTTGGTAAGTTGTTTAGCCCTAAATTTTTAAAATATGGTGGAGATATGGTTAATAATATATAAATAGTTTAAGTAAAAAGATTTTAAATTAATATATAGTATTCCAATTAATATAAAACTTAGATAAACAACAATATTCATAATTTATGCAACCAAGATTACTAAAAATAGAAAAGTATGACTATTAAAAGATATTGTAATAAATAAGAAACAATAGTACTTTTTTTAATGTGCGTAGATAGATATGTACTATAGATAGGTGTAAATTATGTAGGATAAATATTATATATCATTCATTAGAATATATAATTTGGACTTCTATGGCTATACACATTACCATTATATCTAGACATTATTGTCGACGTTAGTGTCCAATTATGATGCAAGTGTCTAATACATAATAATTATTATATCTATATGTAATTATATACACAAAATATTTTTAAACATTATCACTTATATATAATTTATCTCTTATAGGAACATGTTATGTTTAAATATCTCTTAGTGCATGCCTTAAAGGGTGTACTAAGAAAGGGGTGGGAAGGCCTTTGGTGCTTTTCAAGATTGTTGGTCCTTGAACCATTACTTAAAACCACTACAAGTCACTTTTATCCAAATCACTAAGCAATTAAAACCTACTTATACACTTATCTAAGTGATTCCCCTTTTAAAATATACCCTTAATAAGTTAACACCCTTTTTATTCACTTCCCTACTATGTCATCCAAGTCAATCTTATTAGGGATTCAGCATAAGTTATGGAACTAAGTCAGCCCGACCAACCTAGTTTGAGACCTCATCGATACTTTTTATACATACCAAAATCAAGTTGGTTAATCATGTTGACTAAATTTCTGGGAGGGTTTAAGGTCAATCCTTGTCTATTAATACTACCTTCACTTAAATCTAATGGAGAGGAACATTCATTTTTCAATTGTCACAGCTCACAATTATATAAATTATACACTTGAGGAGTCATTACTTGGGATCTTACCTTGGAAGGAAATAAGCTTATCTTGTGGGAAAGTATTGAATGTAAAGTAAGAGTCTTTTAGCTGAGAGTTTATTTTGACAGTGTGATCCTTACAAATCCAAAACCTTTTGTAATGAACCATTGGCCAAGGGAGATATTGAGGCATTATTTTTTCATCAAAGGTAAGTATTCCTAACTCTTTATATTTCATTTGGTTATATAAATATTTCAAAAAGGAATAGGTTGATTTTTTTACTCCTTGCTTATAATTACTCTGCATTGACTTGAGTAGAGTTTTCCTTTGCATGCCATGTTTTATTTGTTTCACTATCCCCATTTGTGCCACAAGATTTAGTGAGCACTAGATTAGATTTATTTTATGTATTTTAGGCCTAACTAGGGTTACTGTGTGGTGCTACTTGGATAGAGGCTTTGTAACCCTCTCTAGTGGTGGTGTGTTATAAGATATCCCTTAGCTAGGTTATAAGATCCAAATTGATCATATCACAATATAAATAGCTATGCAATGAGTTATTTCTAAGATTACCATCTCTGATTTTTAAATCCATAAGACATGACAAATTATATATTCATCCTAATTTGTTGCATACATTCTAGTGAAATGATGTGAATCTAACCCTTGCATTATTTATTATTTAGTCATAATCAATTGTATTGAACTAGTCAATCAAGTTTTATTTTATCATTATGTCTTTTTCTCTATTTACAAGTATAGGATTTTCATCTAACTAGATTGAGTTGGTTGATCTAGTCATTTTCTCTTTTTGTAAATACAAGGTTTTTAGTCAACTAGGTTGTGTTGGTCGACCCAATTTTATCTTCTCATTACATGTCCTAATTTTGGCGAACAAGATCACAATGGTCAATCTAGTCATTTATATGGTATTTTACATTTTATTGTATATCTGTCAAAATTGATTTGCTTACTTATATTATTTGTAACTATCAATTTAAACTAATTAAATTGAATTGGTCAATCTAATCACTTTTCCTATTTTATACACTCTAGGTCAACTAAATTGATTTTCTCGATTTTGTTTAGTTATAATATTTTCATTATTATAAAACTAGATTGATTTGGTTGATTCTATATATTAACTTTGTTTTCAGCTTTTTACCTTTGCATGTTTTTAATCTTATTTGGATGATCTAGTTAATAAAAAATTAAAAATATAACTAAATCGACCTGGTCAATATTTTTATATCTTCTAGGTTCATTCTTAACATCTTGGCATTTCCATTTTGTCAATTTTAATAAGTTTATAATTCTTGACCTTTAGTTCATTCCCTTGTTATTTTCCTCAGTTGTCAGTTCTATCAAACTATACCCAAATAGTAAACTAAATCAACAAGCTATATCTAGTTACATGTTTTTATTTTATACTACCAAACTAAATCAACCTACTTAATTTTACATCTAGGTCTAATTTTCTAATAGACTGTATTGACCAACTTGACCATGTTCTATATTATTTTCTCAACTAGATCGACCTACTTGATTTTGTTATGTATGTTTCATTTTTTAGCAAAGGAAAATACCCTCTATTTTCATAGTAATTACAATCACCGTTAATTCTGAAATAAGATTTGGTTGCCTATTTATTTCCTTTTATAAATTGTAACTTGATCTTCAACAAATTAATTTTTTATCTTTTTTTAATCCTATTTATTTTTCCCTAAAAACTATGTACCAAAAGTTTTAAAACTACTTAGTTACTATTGTGAATAGCTATGTGATATTCTATTTATAGTCATTTTATATCATATATAGATATCATGGTAGGAGGGGATTTCCTTAATAATCATAGCCATAGTATAGAGCTAAACATAGGTTTTAGTTTCCATGTACCTCACAATATTTTAAAAATGCCTAAGATTTCCCTTTGTATTGAACCTTAACAATTCAGGCATCTATTTGACTGTGTGGTTCATTGGTTAGTGGTTAGAAATTACAATATTACCCTTGAATCTAGGTTTAGTGGGATATGGGAACATCACTTCTTCCATATTTATCACTCTAAAACACTGGGTCATCATTATCCAATGGATAAGCTAGTATCTTTGAAAGCCTACATTGTCAAACATAACCTTTTATCACAACCTCCTAATCTTTTTTTTAATTAATTAGTTAGCATTAGTAGTTATAAAATTACATTTTCTACTTAATTATTGTTGTTATATTTTATATTTTAGATTGTATCATATACCATTGATACATGTTCTATGTTTTGTGTTTGTTTTACTTCTATCTTTACACTAAATAGTCCATTTTTAAAAAAAATAAATTTTTGCATGCCTATAGAATTAAATCAACTAGCTCAATTTAGTAGAATATTTTTTTATCTTATTTATCCAACTAGATCAACCAACTCAATCTAGTAGTTTTATAAACTATTCATTTATCATTTTTATCTAACTAGATTGACCAACTTGATCTAGTAGGTTTCCAAACTATTCTTTAACATGTTTGTCCAACTAGGTCAACCATTCTGATCTATTAGGTTTTCAAACTATTATGTCTACCCAACTAAATCATTTTATTAGGTTTATAAACTATTCATTTTCCTTGTATATATAACTAGATCAACTAAATTTATCTAGTATGTTTTTAGATTATTCTTTTATCATGTCTATCCAAATAGAACGACTAGTTTGAGCTAGTAGGTTTTCAGGCTATCATGTCTACCCAACTAGATTGACCAACTCAATCTAGTAGGTTTACAAACTTTTAATTTTTATCTCTAACCAACTAGAATGACCAATTTGATCTAGTAGGTTTACAAAATGTTTTTTTATCTTGTCTACCCAACTAGATCAACCTCTAATAGGTTTCTAAACTATTCTTTTATCATATCTACCCAACTAGATTGACAAGCTCAATATAGTAGGTTTTCAAATTATTCTTTCATCTTGTTTTCCTAATTAAATTTACCATCTCAGTATAGTAGGTTTTCAAATTATTATTTCATCTTGTCTACCTAGCTAGATCAACCAACTCAATCTGGTAGGTTTCTAGACTATTCTTAGCTCCTATTATTCAGGTTTGATTGACTTGCTCAATTATGTAGTTCCTAGCTGACTTAGTTCATTATTAGATCATTGTGTTTCCTTTTTAAAATATAACTATATCAACCTACTCGATCACATAGCACCTGTCTGATTTATTTCATTATTGGATCATTATTTTTGCATTTTTAAAACTAATTAGGTTGACTTGATCAATTGCATAGGTCTTAGCCAACTTAGTTTAATATTACACTATATTTTCCTTTGAAATATGTAATTAGATCAACTTGATTGATCTTGTATTACTTGGTTGATTTAGTATAAACCTCAATTTTTTGATTATTTGGTCAATCTAATCCCTTCAATAGTTGATCTAGTTTTAATTCTAAGAATTTTTCTCTCTTAAAAACTTGCACTTACCTATTTTTATTTATACATTGATAATCCTAACCTATTTACAAGATACATGGGTTTTCCTTCTTAACTACCTTAGCCAACCAAGAGGATAATCCCCCATTATGCACTTATTCTTGACCTTTATCTAAATCCATTGATGGAAATATGGTTCAAATTACCCAAAATGATGATCTAGATGGATCTAATCCATTTTAAACTTCCCATGATAGCACCATATATACTCCTAATGATACCCTATCCAAAATTCCTTATTATACCATCATAATGATAGATAATAACATAAAAAATCATCCCAAATGGAATCCTTCCATAAGAAACATCCATATCCCTAATATTGGGAATGATGCTCCCTCTAATACTAATATTCAACATATTATTCATTTACCACCTTCCACAACTAGTAAACAAAATATAGATACCACTCAAATTCTTGTTCAAATGGCTCAATAAATGAATATTATGCAAATATCCAATAATTCCAAAATGATAAAAATGAAACATCACATCTTTCAAATGACAAATTAGTCTCCTCTTCTCGCACCTCAAAATAAGCAAAACTTTATTCCCCCTCATCTTGGAGATGTCAATGGAAATATCATCCCTCAACCTCTTATGCATAATAAGATGCTTTAACATCTAAAAAATGAACCATTATCTCCCTTCATTATATCCATAAATATTGGAAATATTTATCTAATTATTAATCTGATGGAACTAAATACCTTGATTCCTTTCTTAAATCATTTGGTAATCTCTACAAGGAATGGGTCCAAATAAATACTTTTGCTACCACTAAGCTTCTAGTTAAAACATTCATGAAAGATAATTTATAATGGTATAATCAAATAATTCAACATTAATATTTAAAATTTGGTATATCAAGGCCAAATTCCACCCCCTATAACTCAAAATTTCTCAAGGTATTGTTATAAACCTTTTCAATGGCAATTTTCCTTGTAAAACCTCATATTTTGCCTCAAAAGTTGAGTCTTTTGGCTTAAAAATGATTAATTTATACTTTTAAAGGACATTAAATCATTAAAAATATTTTTAAATATCTTTAATTACATTTAATTACCTTAATATAAAGTTTTATTCTTTGGAAAGGTCATTTAATGTAATTTTAAGCTTTGAAAAGGTTTAAATAGAGCTCACACGTACCAAATTTACCTATTAAAAGATGTAAAAAAAGATATTTTTTGGTAATAACACATCTCATGGATAATTTTATTCTATTTAATGGACTAAAGTGGTGATTCATTTTAATTTTTAATAAATATGTAAGAAAGAGTCATTTTCATGTATTTTACATGGAAAAATATGGACTTGTATGGCCATTCTATAAGAAAAAAGTTTTAAAGCATGAAGAGGAGAAAATATCAAGTGTTATAAAATAATTTAATGTAAAAAGGACGAAAAATAATCCCAACACTAGTCCCCTTCAATCATCTAACTTGTTTGCACATCAAGAGAGCCCTTCAGGTTTGTAGGTGGTACAACCATGAGAGAGAAAATCTAGGTCTAAAATTTTGGCCAAAGAAATTAGTCTTAGAGAGATTCCATCCATGGTAAGTGTTTCTCAACTTGGTAATCTCTCCTTCATGAACCATCCCTTGGAAGTTAAGGCACTCATAATGGCTCCTAGATCTAAGCAGATAATTAGTTATCCAAAATTTCTCTTCATCAATGCATTATATCAAAAAAATTCTAGGTTATGGAGCTTATTAGGAGAGAAAATCGCTTTTATATTGAATTCATAAGTTTTTTTCCACATTTGTGATGAAAAAATAGAGATCAAGAAAGAAACATAGTGAAAATCTATAGTATGCAAGCATGTAAAGGAGAATTGTATAGTTTAGGGGAGAGAAAGGGTTTCAAGATTTCTTGGTTTCTTTTTTACAAGAGTTTCCTTCATGTATATATGTTCCTTATACAATATTATCAAAGGCTTTATGAAGTTTCATATCCAATAAGATCATTAATAACTCTCAAAATTCCTCAAAGATGTCAGGGAAGTCCAAGAACAAACACACCTGCTCTGATTCCTCTTGTTGGATCTTGCTCCTCAGAAAGAGCACAGTATGATTACCAAATATAAGCAATTGAATATGCAGAAATAACCAGAAACACAAGTAACTAGAATTCACCAATAACACAGAATATGAGAGACAATACACTATCTTGTATTAACACTATACAGAAAAGAATACAACAAAGAGCCGCCACACTCTTTCACCTTACAGAGGATCGCCACACCTCAAGTGTACAGAAATTCTTCTCACACACACTCTCCTACACAAAAAATGGTCCCAACAACCAACTCACACACAGAATTGGTGTTTACCTCACCAACCAGTTAGTAATAACCCTGCTGGTACACCAAGCACTCTATAGCACTTCAAGCTGATCTCTCATGAACCTGCAACCTGCAATTCAAAGACCAAACTTACATGTAGATACCCAATGAGCTTGCAACAACCTACAACTCATAGATCTTACAACTAGAAGGAACTCTTCCTTTCTATCTCATATATTAACAATACATGCCAATGGGTCTATAAATAGATCCCTAACTCAAACAATAACTTAGACTCTTAATTTAGATAATTATCCTCGCAGCCCAAGACTCTAACTGGTCTCAACATGCAAACTCTTCGTTCACTTAACTAACTGTCCGTGCAACTAGCACTTCTGGAACACACAGGTGACCGACGTCGATCCCTGCTTGTCTAGTTTTGCCGACGTCGGCCGACTTCCTGCCATCACCGGTGGCCTTCTACACTGGTCTCTGCCGACGTCGGTCCTGCTGTCGATGCCGGTGCTCCTAGATCTTAGCAACCATTGTTCCTTCAGTTTGAAAAGGGTTGAAGCTTTTAGCTCCACAACCTAACAATCTCCCACTTAGAGATAAACAATTACAACCTGTACCTGTACCTGTACACCGTCTAGTTTGTTCCCTTGGCTATGTATCCATCTTCAAAATCACCCTTGAAGACCAACCACCACAAAATTCGTGGTGCAAAACCTGTCATCCAAATCACCTGCCACATCCACATCTACAACCATGTAGAAATTAACCTGAACCTGCATAGCATGTGCACCTGCTACTAGTCCCTGTAAGAATCCACTAAACTGCCCTCCAATGTTTCTCTCTCAGATTGACTCCAACTTGTGATAACTCCCACTGCTTGGGAAAACTTAGGTTTAGTACATACCATGCACTCAACCTCATTATGTGAATCAAGACACCTGTTCTGTGAACTGTCTAACCATCGACGTGCTAACCAGTTTCACACAATCATCTTGAAACAAAGTCAACATATGACCTACCATGTCTCTAGAACACACTCATGCCAAAGAATCTTGCTGCTCCCAGATTCTCCATGATAAACACCTGAACTAGCTTTACCTTTAGTTCAGCAATACCTGTATATGTAACCCTGCAACAAGCACATCATATAGAAATAGGATAGTGTAGCTAATACTATCCAACCTGGTAAAGAGAAACACAATGATCAAATCTCCATTGCCCTGCAGCTCACACAAGATCAAATACCCTGATCTTCCATCTCATGTATCCATTTCCACTCTTCTTTATCCTAAACATCCATTCATCTCTCAGTGCTTACTTCCAGCTGGCCACTCTACCCAAAACACCTGTTTGGTTCTTCTCCAAGGAATCACATCCTCATTCATGCCTAGCTCCCACTGTTTCCTGGATCTACCTATTTTACTTCTTCAATAACTTCCTGGTCCTATGCCATAAGTGAGCAACAAGTAGTGTAAAGAAGGGAAATGACAAATTTAAGAACTTACTTACACCTTCAGTCCTCCATATGGGCGCTTGAGACTCCATGACAGCTTGTTGTCCACCCAAAATTCATCTCAGTAACTGATGCCGGTCACATCTCAGTCTGCAGACGACCGAAGTCGGTTCCCTGCGACTGCCACCTTGCCGACGTCGGTTTCCCCTGGCTGACGCCGGTCATTCTATGCCCTGAGTCACCGAGTCGGTCTGTACATAGCCGACGTCGGTCCCTGTCTGGACGCCGATGCCGGTTTTCCTGTCGACGTCGGTCTCTATGTTTTTCTAGTGAGACCTGACTTTTTCCTGTGAGCTCTTTTTGGATCAAATCCTTGTCCAAATCACCCTTGCTCTGCTCAGAATTCCTCTGCATCTTGTGCTGAACTCTATCCGTCACTTTCTCCTTGAAAACCAAGGCTTTCCTGTTCTTGTCACTAACATTGGATTCCTCAAGAAACATTACCTTCTTCTTCTGGATACAGAAACCACGATCCATACCTTCCAAATCCGAAAGCATATCCTTTGACTCAAGAACAAGCATCTCTTTCTTATCTGTGTGACCAAGCCTATCAAGCCACATCTCTGAATCTACAGCTGAAGTAGAAAACCTAGAAAGAGAATCAGTAGTACAAGTAGATAGATAAAGCGTACCTACTTTCTTACCTCTAGCTACAACAAGTGTACCCTTGGTAACCTTCCAAGAGTCCACTGTGAGAGTTACTATGCAACCCTCATCACCCAAACTTCTAACAAAAATTAAATTTCGCTCCAGAACTGGGACGTGCATGACCTCCTTTAACACCCATGTGTTACCTGTCTGTAGTTTCAGCTTCACTTTCCCTTTGCCAACAATCTGACAAGGCTTACCATCCCCTACATAAATTTCTCCAAAATCTCCCTGGACATACTCATGAAAAAATTCCCTATGTGGGGATGCATGAAAAGAGGCACCAGAATCTAAAACCCAAGATTCTAATTTATCCAAAGAACATACCAGAGCATCCTGTGCAACGTACTCTACAACATCTGCTTCTTCTTCATGTCCTTCATGCCGATCTGTACCCGATCTGCAATCTCTCTTTAAGTGCCCTTGCTTTCCACACTTCCAGCAGGTTATTCTGCCATACTTGGACTTGGATCTCTTGCCTGTCTTGGACCTTGATCTCCCATGCTCTATCTTTTCTCTTTGCCTTCCTCTACCTTCAACACTCAAAGCATCCCCTGATGACTCCCCTGTGCTTTTCCTGCGTATCTCTTCATTCAAGATCACGCTCATAACATCATCCACTTTTAAGACTTTTGAAGGAGACACAGTATTAGAAATTGCCATTACCAAACCTTCCCAACTTTCAAGTAATGAACACAAAATTAAGAGAGCTCTAATTTCATCATCAAATACAATATTGACTGAACTTAGCTGGTTTACTAAACCATGGAAATCACTAAGATGGCTATGAATAGATCCACCTTCCAACATTTACAAATTAAATAAACGCTTCATAAGAAATACCTTATTCGAAGCTGAGGGTTTTTCATATAAATTTGCCAAAGATTCCATCAACTCCACCATTGTCTTACACTGTGATAAGCTAGAAATCACAGATGATGCAAGACTCAATCTAATAGATCCCAGAGCCTTCTGATCAAGAACCTCCCATTCTTCATCTTTCATATCCGAGGGTTTGCAACTAACCCCTCCCAATGGTAAGTACAAATCTTTTTGATACAGATAATCCTCAATCTACATCCTCCACAATTGGTAGTTCTTGCCATTAAACTTTTCCATTCGTAGTTGACTATTTTCTGCCATTGCTCAACTCCCACTCAAACAGAAACCCTGTGAGTAACCTGTAATCAAAACACACTACCCAGATCTACACCAATCTGTTAGTATCCCAACCAAAAGCTCTGATACCACTTGTCAGGGAAGTCCAAGAACAAACACACCTGCTCTGATTCCTCTTGTTGGATCTTGCTCCTCAGAAAGAGCAAAGTATGATTACCAAATATAAGCAATTGAATATGCGGAAATAACCAAAAACACAAGTAACTAGAATTCACCAATAGCACAGAATATGAGAGACAATACACTATCTTGTATTAACACTATACAAAAAAGAATACAACAAAGAGCCGCCACACTCTTTCACCTTACAGAGGATCACCACACCTCAAGTGTATAGTAATTCTTCTCACACACACTCTCCTACACAAAAAATGGTCCCAACAACCAACTCACACACAGAATTGGTGTTCACCTCACCAACCAGTCAGTAATAACCCTGTCGGTACACCAAGCACTCTATAGCACTTCAAGCTGATCTCTCATGAACTTACAACCTGCAATTCAAAGACCAAACTTACATGTAGATCCCCAATGAGCTTGCAACAACCTACAACTCACAGATCTTACAACTAGAAGGAACTCTTCCTTTCTATCTCATATATTAACAATACATGCCAATGGGTCTATAAATAGATCCCTAACTCAAACAATAACTTAGACTCTTAATTTAGACAATTATCCTCACAGCCCAAGACTCTAACTAGTCTCAACATGCAAACTCTTCGTTCACTTAACTAACTGTCCGTGCAACTAGCACTTCTGGAACACACAGGTGACCGACGTCGGTCCCTGCTTGTCTGGTTCTACCGACGTCAGCCAACTTCCTGTCGTCACCGGTGGCCTTCTACACTGGTCTCTACCGACGTCGGTCCTGCTGCCGATGCCGGTGCTCCTGGATCTCAGCAACCATTGTTCCTTTAGTTTGCAAAGGGTTGAAGCTTTTAGCTCCACAACCTAACAAAAGAATCATTTTTTAGCATTTCTTAAGGTTCCTAACATACTCCTAGGTTTCATTTTCACCTTCTTATCCTCCTTGAATGGCCTCAAAATTGATATATGTGGTAGAGTATATGATCATTATTACATAAGACCTTCAAGGTGGTTATGAGTTTCCCCTTTCATGATATTAGCACTTCATCTTGATTCATCTCCATTATCATTGTCTCCCCCTACCATTCTCACTATGATCATGTTCATTTCCACCTTCCATTCATAGTTTTCCATCTCTCTTTCCCATCATCCCCCCTTCCACTCAAATCCATCTCATCAATTCATAACAAATAGGATTAAATAAAACTAAAGGGCATCATGGTCATTCAAATAATATATGTAAACCAAAATACCCTACTAAATAGCCAAGAATGACTACCTACAATCCTAAAGAAACACAATTAGGGACTTTTTCATGAAAGTACTAAGAAGGGAGAGGTTATAAGATACCTCCTTGAAGGTATATGCTAAAATCATATCATAAAGATATAAAAAGAGAAGGACAAGGATCATATCATGTTTGATGACTTTCTTAAGGTCAATTTCAGTCTCAATCCATACATATATGGGCATCTACAATTGAAATTAAAGTACATAGTCATTCTTGAAGGTTGACATCATCACATCAATGTATGGTTTATAGTGGGAAATTGATGAAGGGGTATTGACATAGTTTATGGATTTAGTAATGACACAAGCTAAGGAGGCATCCATATGAAGGCATATTATTCAATCAAGTATCCTTTGTTGACACCTATAGGCCTGGTTTGAAGTTAAAACATGTTACATTCAAGTGTTTTAGTAGTATTTAAGTCTATATAATGTTCTTTGTGCCTATTTGGATTGACATTCATATAATTAATTGAGAATAATAGATATTAGGGCACCATGATAGAGGAATAATGGACACCTTGTATTTTTTCAAACTCCTAAAGCATCCTCAACCCATGACTCTGTTCGTATAAGATTGAATATCACACATAGTCAAGTTTATGACATTAAAAGTCCATTTTCAAGAGGATGGAGTAATGATTAAGGAGATAACAAGTATGATAAAGTAATGCTCATAAGACTAAGATCAAAGGCAGACCCTTGAAGAGAATAAACTCAATTTAGACCATTATTTTCCATACCAATGTATATCTATAATAGGGTATGAGATTTTAGTTTCTTAAAGCATTAAATCTTCAAGTACATCAATATTGTCAAGAGTGGTGTTGTTATGACTTAATATATATGAATTTCATGTCATGTTTGAAGGTTTTTAAATGGTGATGATTTATTTAAGACTTGAATTCAGTCATACTCCTCATAATTGTCCACCTATAGCCTTCTAGACACAATTCATCTTCCAAGTAAGAAGGAATGATAGTAGAGGGGACTAATGGAAAAGTTATCATATCTTGAAGAAAAATGAGTTTTTTTACAATGTTTTTAGATTAATATTGAATTATGGTGGGTATATCACACCAATGATTTTCATTTCTAAAGGATCCATAGTATATTCACCTCATATTATCCATCTATAGTCTTCTAGAGCATGGTTTTTTTCCAAATATATGAAGACTTCATAGTATCATAGTATATGATAGAAAATAATGTAAAATATAGGGTTCATGAGAAAAATTCATGGTGATATGGATAAATGACATGAAATGGTTGTACCAATCAGGTATATAGTTATATTAACAAGTTATAGTTACCTACAGCTGTCTATATGGAATAAGACAAGATAGTCTCAAGTTATTAAGAAACCACCAAGATAAGTAGGTAAACAAGTTTTGTTTGTAAAAGGATATGGAATACAATTATAAAATATTAATTATTAATTCCATCCAAGGTAAACACCATACACCATGTTTGGACTATCACATTCCACACATACAGTCAATTTACACCTACAACCACCACCTAGTGAGAATGTTGGCATTAATACTATGTTTGATGAGGATATAGGTTTGTTGTCATTATCAAAAGTTTTAAAGATATGAATATAATGGAATGATGTTGTAGAGGAATATTTAATGAAGAAAAAATTCCTTGAAGAGTACAAATAAATACTAACTCCATATAGTGCATCAAAGTAAGAAGGCCTATTTCACTCATGGGTTGCATAGTCATCGTTAGATGAATGATGAGGTAAAGTCTTTAAATATAAAGGTGGTTAAATACTCCTATAATATCAGTCTTTTTCAATATTTTAATTAATATTTATAAGAATATGATCAATCCTAAAACATAAAAACATAGTCAAAAGAATATATAGTCTATTCTCCTTTAAAAGCTCTAATTTATAGGTGAGATAAAGCACTATTGGTTGGTTTAAGGAGTCTATTTAATTTTTTAATGATTCCATAATTTTTTTAACACCAATAAATCAGTCATACACATTTTTTAAATCAAGAGAGGATCAAAACATAACTGACACAGCTGAAAACCAAGAAGATTGCAGTCACATAGTTCCAAAGACCATTCTTGAGAGAGTTTATCATGTTGAGGCATCTAAAAGCCTAATCAAGACCTAATTTTTTGTAAAAATCATCCTTATATATTTAAAAATACTCCCATTCCATCATAAATATCATTTAAAAGGTGGATATATTCATTTTTCTAGCACAATCAATTATTTGTCTACTAGCAATCAAAGGAGGAGACTAATAAGATTTTAAGAGGATTAAGGTCATGGAATAAGGTATGAGATCCATATGAAGTTTATAAAGTTATTATAATTAATTTTAAACATCTCATGATTATTATAATCTCATTTTATTAGAATAAAGTCTCAAAACTCTAGGCAAACACACAGGTAGGTAGGCTAAGCCTATAGGCAACTACTTGACCATGCAAAGCAAGGTTGAAGTTTGATCATTTAAAGATGAAAATAAAATTTTAAAAGAGGTAATTATTAATTTTTAATGAATTTTTTACATCCACATGTGAACTACACTCACCTTAAACCCTGAAACTCAGATTTGGTCAATTGGGCTTAGAAGCTAATCTTGAAGCCATAACACCAAAAGGCATTTTCAAACACTATAATGCAATATTACACATAAAGGAGGTATTATGAAAATTTAAAGGTCATAAATGAGGTATAATAGGTATGTATAATTAATTGAATATTCATTTTTGGTCTCAAGGATTTTAAACTAATGTAGTCCAAAACACTCATTCTACCCACCTAATCAGGTGATCATATATTTCACCACATGAAAAGTTTAGAAAAATGATATTAGTATGTTTTTAGGACCCATATTAAATTATAATTCATTAATTATTGATTGTATTTCATGTTTTTAGGTTTATGAACAATCGTTAAGAGTATAAGCATGTCCAGAATGCAAGCAAAACCCTACAGGCAAACTTATTTACGTATGTATCTTTCCATAAATTTTTCATGGGAACCCAATATTATAAAAAAATTTGAGGGGTTATATGTAATAAATATTCATGGAAATAAGTTTGGTTTTGGATTTTTGTACTTCATGAACCATTATTAAGAAGGTTTACCTCCCAAACCCTCATAAGGACCAGTTTTGAGAAAAGTCAATTTTCTTACAATAAAAACCTCATGAATTATTCTAGAAAATCTTAAAACATTGATTAAAATTAGATAAGGTCCTATAAATGGTACTTTTTTGTATGTAATTGTACATACATAGTATAAAATAGGGTCTTTTGAAGAAAAAGTGTTGAAAGGATAGGTACAAGTTGGTTTAATGAATTCAAATCCATGGAGAGTGAAGTTTGGAACTTGGTATTCCTCCTCAAGCCATCATATGGTCAAAAACATGCATGTAATTACCTCTATTATCTCATTAAAATTAGCTAGTATGTAAAAATTCAAGACAACTTGACCTAGTCAACTACCTTAACTAAGTTATAGGTGTTTCTTCATCAACAAGGATCATTTCATGATATGGAGGGTTGTTATAGGCATAAATATCACAATATTTTTAGGTCATAATTTTTTCATTTAGGTTTCAAAAGCCATAAAATATAATAAGTTAGGCTACTAGGCATATTTTATCAATTAACTAAAAATGAAATTGGCATTAGAGGGTTATCAAATGAGTTCATGTTGAGTTGTCACACTTCATAACTAGACTTCAATTGGAGATTCCATGCACAACTAGATATTGAGTGATAATTAATGCAAAAAATGACTAAAGAAGGAGTTGATAGTCTTAAGTGCCAATCAATCATGTGTTAATTGAACTAAAGAGTCAATCAATGCATGTTCCAAATCTAAAGCATGGATAAGGACATTCACTTAACTTTATCCCATTTAAAGTGGAGTTATTAGACAATTATATGGTGTAGAATGTTTAAATAAGAGTTTTAACAAGTCAATATGGCCCACTATCTCATTTTAATGCCAAAAAAACCCATGCAAGGAGCTCATGCAAGAAAATTCAACACGAAGATATATCTCAAGGACAATTTACTACAATTTATAACTAAATTTGACTTGAGTTAATTTGGATTTGACTTCATCTTCTCTCTTCTACATTAATCTCTTGACTTTCTCTCTTCTCATTGCTAAATATTCAAACCTTTAGGCCTTTTTTCAAGATCCCTCTCTTAGGCATGATTAAACTCTACCAAGATTGACCTTTGTAAATCTTTTAAAGTGAATAAAATGACTATTTTAGATTTATATATATAGGTTTAGTGTGTTATATTGGTTTTATTTTCACATGTGGTAGTATTTTCTCCCTTGATAGGTCCTAATCTCACTTAGTTACTAGTATTTCATCTTATGTAGGTCATATACAAGGTTTGATATTGATTGATTGAGTTAATAATGGAAATATTGATTGGTTAGTGCCTTGAATCAGACCTTCCATCATTTCCCTCATGCTTTTATCACTTTATATAACTTTTATGTGAAATATTATTGCATAGGAGTCCTTTGGAGTTGTATATTTAGTCATTTACATTACTTATTAGTGTTGGATGAGTTCAAATTGAGTGGATAAACCAATAATATAGGTGTATCACCATCAATAAAATAGTATTTAAATTTTAATTTCTTTTTAATGCTTTTCATCCTAGAAAGCATAATAGATTTTAGGAAATTGAGTAAAGTAAATACATTAGAGGAGATAGCCTCACAAATCTAGAGGTCTAATCTAAGTATAGGTGTCCCACACCATAGACCATTACAATGTTAGTCTAGGTGTGAAGAAGATCAGAGTAATTTCTACCTTCAATAGGGTGATATCTGGGTTTCTAACAATTCCATCTCATAATTATAGGATTTATTCAATGCCTTAGTTAAATAATTTCAATAAAAAAATGATCTCCCTAAAAATTGTCTTAGTCATTTAATTAATACTAAGCAATTATCCTCTAAATAAGCTCACACTCTCATTAAATGGTGGAAATCATTTTCTCACAAAGTAGACCATGACATGAATGATGATAATATTTTTAAATTATTTATCACTATTTTAAAACCTTCTCTTTAATATAATATTTGAACTTTTTCCCTGTGAAAATTAAATAAGGCATTTGATTAAGCTAAATGATGAGACTTTTTTAGGAACTAATTTGAGCCATCACATAATTCAATCAAGGAATATTTCTAAAATTTAACTAATGAAATTAAGAGTTCAAATATGCAATCTCAATAACCTCAAATAAAAATAGGAGTAATAAAATCATATAATCAAACTCCTTCCTACTCACAATTAATGGTGTCATAAATGAAGTAGTTATTGTCTCCATATAAACCCTTCATATATAATAATACGTCCACCCCATCATGGTATTATTCTAATAAATTTTGTTGGTTTCAAACTAACATTGGTCATACTCATAAAATATGTCATCAGTTTATCAAATGTGTGGTTTCTTTTATGTTAGGTGATAGATTTGATCATGATGCTATGATCAAGTTATGTCATCCTAATTATCTCAAAGCATCCCAAAATAAATAATTTATTAAACCCATTCCCTCAAAATATTACAAATTCTCTTTTAATCTATAACATTTGAATGAAATATTTTTGTAATTGATGCTAATTATGATTAATAGTACACTAATTATCAGTATGTGAATGTGGTTAAAGTTATTTATCAAGGTAGACCTACTCACAAATATTTTATCACTAAACCTAAGAAATCCTCTAATGATGAAAAACTAATTAAAGATACTGTAACTACCTTACCAACATCTTCATAACCAAATATTAGTGACGAACCACTTCCAAAACCAAAACCTCAACCTCATTCTCTTATCCCTATGAAAAATTTATTTCTCATAAAAATCATACTAATTATTCATCCTCTAAATCTCATTATAATTTATTAGAAGAACTTAACTCAATGCCTTGTAAAATTTCCCATATGGAATTAGTCTGAACTTCTCCTTATCACCAAAAACTCCTTATGCAATAGTTACAAGATATTGAAGAACCACAATCTCATGATTCTTAACTCACTACTAATGGTCCTCCACTTACATAATTTCATCCAATTGAAACAATTTATTCAACCATAAAACCCTCTATATAATTTTTCAAAGAAGATATGATTAATGATGGAATTCTTTTTCGGGCAGATGATCAACCTCTCTTTATCAAAATTGGAATCAGTGATTACCTCAATTAAAAATTCTTAGGATATGAATGATCTTGAATTAATTTCACTTATCTTTATTTAATTCAATTAATGGGATATACCAAAAAAAATCTCAAACAAACATGTCTCACATGTACATGATTTGATAAAACCAATCAAAAATCACTTGACTACATTTACATTTAGCTCCCTCTTACCATTAGACCCAATACAATTCACACCATGATCCTTTGTCTTAAAACATGCTCCTAGGTCTTCCATGGACCCATTGTATGTGTGTTATTACCACTTTAGGTATTCAATGTATCAAATTCATACATAATGTCAAACATTACAAACATGAAGCTAATCCTAATCCTTAGAGCTTCTAATTATCAAATCCCAAATTTTAATATCGCATTAATACTATTTCTCACTTTAATACTCCACATCTTCCTAAATTTGTTAACATTAATTATAATTTACATGTCACTCTTATAGACTCATATGATGATAAACTAAATGAATTACAAATATTTATAATACCACTTGATTACCCCCTTATATAGTAGAATGGTTCACTCCTTCTTGACTCCCATGTGATCTTAAAATTACCTTAATTGATGATATTATTGATAGTACTCCTCCATGAAATTCTTATGAATCCTCTTACACAAAGGATTATTTCACTTTTAATGAATATGGGGCAGCTAAACTCTTTAAATATCCTTTAGCTATGTCTCCATGTAAATTCAGCAACATAGGTTTCTCTACTAATAATTATCCTATGGAAAA
This sequence comes from Torreya grandis, assembly GCA_037957365.1. Lineage (NCBI taxonomy): Eukaryota > Viridiplantae > Streptophyta > Pinopsida > Cupressales > Taxaceae > Torreya > Torreya grandis. The sequence goes on along the minus strand of JARHVA010002436.1, from coordinate 1,225,643 downwards.
TGATGCATGAATTATTTATTATACTTATGATGATAACTCTATCATAGACCAAGATTAATCATGAGATTTAGATGTATAAAATTATCAAAAGACATTAGTTAAAATACACTCCTTTAATTATGATGTTCATGTCATTTATATATCATCTATTATTGAATCAAAAATTGAAATTTTTGTACCCCCTATTATCCCACCTTTATTAGATGCCACGTGGTTAATCAAATAATTACCTATTATTACATATTATAATTATCTAAATCAACTTAATTTAGTAAAACTTACTTCACCTATTTTTGATTGTATTGATCAATCTAATGATATTCAATTATCATCTTCCAATTTTATCCTTCTAGATTTATCACCTAAAATACCATCTATTGAACAAACCAATACAATTAATATTGATCTTGTTTATTTCACTCAACATGATACCATCAAAAAATAATATTTACCTTCTACTCTACCTCTTGATATTACTTTAGATGCTAAAGCTACCGTTGTGGGACAAATACATTCTAAAAATGATAGTAAAGGTAATAAAATCATCAATATTGAAGTGGATGTCAAATATTATGGAACCTTACCCACACTTTTTAATGATGAATATATGTTATAGATCTTTCATTCTAAATAAATTTAACTTCCACACCAACATCATATATTTGGCCACTTTCATCAAAAGGTTCCTTGCCTTAACAATTTCATTGCTATTATGGATTGAGAAACACATCATCTTTCTTCTCTCCCTCTTGATCCATATAATCTCTAATATGGAAATGCTAAGCTTATATAATAAACTAAAAAAAATTAATATGGCACACCCACATGTCCTTGACCTATTACAATCTCTAAAGAGGTCACCCCTAAAGAGCATGATAATTTTATTCTCTTTTTTTATAATTATCATGATGATTTCACTTGGTCATATGAAGACATGCCTAAAATTGATCATAATATAATTTTCCATAAATTCATTACCTATCTAGATTCCAAACCCATGTGGTAAAAATAATGAAAAATTCTTGCTAAGATTTTCATTTTATGTCATAAATAAATCATCAACCATTTAGATGTTAAGTTTATTAAACTCATGTATTACTCAAAATGGGCTTCCAACATTGTCCCCATTTGTAAAAAGTCACCATGGTCATTTACATATGAATATACTTTCATAATTTAAACTTAACATGTCCAAAATATAATTTTCCCCTACCATCAATTAATTCCATTATTGATTCCACTATCGGTCATGAAATGTTATCAGGTGTGGATGACTTAGGATAAAATAAAATTCACAAAGCTCCCAAGGATCAACATAAAAAAATCCACTTAATGGGGAACTTATTAATATGTCAAAATTCTCTTTGGTGTTAAAAATGTTGGAGCTACCTATCAATGTCTAATGACCCATATTTTTCATGATCTCATTCATAAAATCATTGAAACATATGTGGATGATATTATTGTCAAATCTAAACATCGTGATAATCATATTCATGACTTAACTATCATATTTAATCGACTCATCAAATACAAATTTAGACTTAACACCTTTAAATGCATGTTTATTATCTCCCATAGAGGTATTGATGTTGATATAGTTAAAATCAAAGCTATTATCAACATGCTTATTCCTTAGTCCATTCTAGGCATGAACACATACCTTTGGAAACCTGGGTAAATTCATAGTTTTAATCCCAAAATGGCTTACCATATATACTCTATTAATTCCATTCTTAAGAAAGGTAATGCTATATAATAGGTGAATTCATGCCAAAAATTGTTTGATTGCATGAAAGAATCCTTACTTCATCTTCTTACTCTTTTACTACCTTAAAATGATCATATACTCATCTTATATACCTCATTTATCCCCTTATCAATTAGGGAAATTCTCTCTCAATAGGTTAAAATTGGTATAGAATATGCCATATATAATATCAGTCGAGCTCTAATAGACTATGAAAAACATTACATAAAAAGTATAATGTGATTGTCTACCTATCTATTTCATAGCTAAAAATCTCTACCATTATATGCTCTATCAAACTACTTATGTTATTGTTCATTTTGATACACTTGATCATTTATTCTCTAAATCTTTCTTACTTGAAGATAGAGTTAGAAAATGGATGGTACTATTAATTGAATTCAATCTAAAAATTATTACATAAAAATATATCAAAATATAGGTCATTATAGATCAACTTATTGTTGTGCCTCTACTAATTACTAATCATCTTCAAGATACTCTTATTGATGAAGATATTATTTATATTGGAGGTCTTAATCAAGTAATTTCACTCAAAGACTATTTTCACAACTTCATTGTTGATCTTGAAGAAAATAATATTAAATAACCTGACCCTTATATTTATAAATCTAAATCTAAAGAGGTCATTAAAAAACTACTTGAAATTACAATTGACTTACATAAAGAAACTTGGAGACTTCACATTGATGGTGCAAAATACCTTCAAGGAGATAGGTTAGGCTATGTTTTAGCTAACTCCCATGGTAAAATCATACCTATATAATTTCAATTAACTTTTGATGTTAGCAATAACATGGATAAATATAAATCCCTTATATTAGGCATGTAAGTTGTGATTTATCTATATATCCCATATTTACATGCTTTAGGTGATTAACAACTCATATGTCATCAATTTAATGGTAATTATCAATGTAAAAGTGAAAATAATATCACCAAATTTATGCTATGCTTGCTAAGGAATTCACTTCATTTACCATTGGATCAATACCATGAGAATAAAATTCTATAGTTGATTCACTCACTTTATTAGCATCTCTATTTCATCCTCATCAAGTTCTTCATGATTCCCAATTACTTATCCAAATAAGGAAGTCAATCTCTTAATTACAAAACAATAATGATTCTTTAATTTTCCACATAGAATCTGTCACCACTCAATAGAGCTTGTGGTATAAAAATATCATCTAATTCATTAAGCATCATACTTACCCTCTAGAGGTAGACTCTCATGAAAATATCCCAATTCATAAAAAAACATGAAAATTTTTACTTTGAATGACACCCTTTATTATTTTAATTTTGATGGTACCTTACTCTATTGTGTAACTCCATAATAATTTCCTAATCTTATTCAACAAGAACATGGGGGCATCTACGGTGGTCACTGTAGTGGCCAATCCATATCCCATATATGCCTATGTATGGGATACTTTTGGCCTTCTCTTAAAAAGGTTTCCATTAACTATGATAAAAAGTGTAATCCTTGTTAAATTCATGATGATTCAATTCACTCTCCTCCATCTGAAATCCAAACTTTGGAGTCTCCTTGGCCATTTTATTTGTGAGATTAGATCTCATTGGTAAACTACCTAGATCACAAGATGATCAAGTCCTCATTATTATTGTGAATAAGTATTTTACCAAATGGGTGGAATTTGTGCCCCTTTTTAATGTGACAAACATTACCATCTCAAAATTTATTCTTAATTAAATCATGTCATTTTTTAATTCCTCCTACCATCTGTAGAGTAAAGTTTTACTCTACGTTTCATTCTATTTTTTAGTTGCGCACTGCAAAATTTTGTTCCCGCATACTTTGGTCTAAGATGGCAAAGATTTGAAATAGAGAATGAGCTCTATTTCCCTTTTGTTTCATTTTTGTCTAAGTGTCAAAATCAAGAAAAAGCTACCAAGTGTCATCGTCTGAGGCACCCTTTGAAAAGTAGAAATCACCAAGTGTCATCTTTGGAGGCACCTTTCATATTTTCTATGAGTTAGTTAGAATGTGCCACGTATCTCATAGTGAATCAACAAAACATGCCAAGTGTCAGCATCTACATTTTCATATCGGCACCCGCATTTCATCTCTTTTTAGCGAAAGGTTTTAACAAGCCAAGTATCAGGATCAGGCAGAAAGTGCCAAGTGGCAATCGCAAAGGTTTCAATTTTACTTTTCTAAAAGTGACAGAAGATGCCACGTACCCTAGTAGAAGATAGTGGAAGCCACCACATGTCGTGATCTAAATTATCTTCATTTTTGCTTCATTGATATAACAAAGACCGTGGTGGGTCTTAAGTGTTGTTTTTGAAGCAAATGGAAGCCACTAGGTGTTGTTGTCCATGTAAATATGAAATGAGACCCATTTGTTTCTATGGTATAAACAAAGTAAAGTGGAGAATACCACGTGTTATCTTCTATAGGTTTCTAAAAAGGTAGCTAAAAGAAGTAGAGACCACCATGTAACCCTAGATGAGTAAAGTGGAGATTGCCATGTGTCTTTTGATGAAGCAGCAAAGTTTTCCACCTATCCCTGTCCTCCTTTTAAAAGTTACTCAAGTAAGAAATGTTGTGAGTCTTATTTTCTTTTAAACTATTGAAGTTTTGAGGAAGTAGATTGTGACAAGTGTCAAAGGTGGAATGCTCATAAGCAAAGATACAAAAAGAGTATAAGTTACGCAAAAAGTGCCGCGTGTCTTTGATAGGTGCTACAGAACCCACCAAGTGTCTTCCTCTGGTGTCTCCTAAAGTAATAAGAAGATTTTCAAGAAATTAGCTAAGTGTTACCTAGAATTTAAGAGAAGGGATCGTCCTACAATTTGTAACAGTCAATGAACTGCCATAAGACAAAGCATTTTAGAATCTATAAAATATCTTCTGTTAGACACTTCTAGTTCTGTTAGATTTTAGTTGGGCCATTATATTGGGAATAAGCAGAAAATCCAAGGTGAATCCAAGGCTATAAATAAGGGTGCAGAGATCACCAAAAGAGGGGGAGAGATACCAGAGAGAATTTTCTAAGAGAATTATTGTAAAGAGTTTAGACTTTCTAGAGCTATGATTAGGAATATCATTTGCTTTTTTTCTATCTTCTTAAATTGGAAGGTTTATGTAACTCTGCATGTTTTTGTGCCTCTTATGTGACTAGAGAATTAATGAGAAGATTGAATCATATGCCTTTGTTGATATTTTCTATGTCATTTCAAAAGTAGTCTAGGCTGTGTTAAGAGTTTAGACTTTCTAGAACTGTGATTAGGAATGTCATTTTCTTTTGTCTCATTTTCTTGAGTTGAAAAGTTTATATAATTGTGCATGTTTCTATGCCTCTTATGTGACTGTAAAATTCAAATAAGAATATTGAACCATATGCCTTTGTTGACATTTTCTGTATCACTGTAAAAGTAGTCTATACTGTGAGCCCCTGTTTCTATTATTTATATCTTTTACATTGATCATGCACTTGATTGCTCTTAAATGTAAATGAATCCTACATATAGTCTTAGTGTGCTCAGGATTATGGTCAAATTACATTTAGGTGCATCACCATAGTTAGAATTTCTTTCATGCATTTGTGTTTTTATTAAAATTCATGTCCCTTTTCCCAATATACACTTGATATAAAGAAGAACTAGCTTCTCAAAAATTTGGAGGTTATTTCAAGTCACAAGTCCTACATCTTGAAACTTCCTATTGTTTGTGTTAGAACAAGCATAATTTTAAATCATCAATAATATTTGGCATGCCTAATGGGACCAATCTTAAAGTTTCTTTCAAGATCGTATGAACTAGAGAGCTATGAGGAGTCATAGCTATGGACCAGTGACCATATCACAACCTGCTATAAATCTAGGTATTCTTTTTCCACCTTTGGTAACTAGTCCAAGAAGAAGAGTCAACCAATTTATACCAATACCAAGAGTAAATATGGGAACCCCTATACCCCCAAGAAATTATGCAAGTTGGAACATTGGTAGTCCATTGATTCTTCTGATACCCCTAGCCACTTGGGACACTATCCTAGTGAATGCCTTAAAAGCTCTACCCAAATTTAGTGGGCAAGACTTTAAAACACCTGAGGAACATCTGCAAGATGTATCAGATGTCTGTGTTATACATGTCACACAACAAAATGTAGCCATAGGATTATTAGCCACTTCTTTTAAAGGGAAGGCTCTAGAATGGTATCAATATTTGACCCCAAATACCATATCTACATGGGATCAGTTCAGAGATCTTTTCTTTGAAAGATTTGAAGAGAAGGGTGATACGTCTTCTTTGTTATAGCAATTAATTACCATTCAAAGGGCACCACAAGAAGCCATGACTGACTTCAATTCTAGATTTCAAAAGACTTAGGAAAGAATCCCTACTACAGCTAGACCATTACCAAGTATGGCTATAGTATTTTATCTTAAGGCTTTGAATTCATATATATCTATTATGATTCAGTCACTTGGAGGGCACACTTTCCCTGAGGCTTATGACTATGCGGTCAGAGCTAAGAATAATTTGATAGATGCTAGAAAATTGCCTCCAAGGCCTCCCATGCCAATGTTCCCAAAAATTTCCTTACCATTACCTCAAGAAGCCCCTAAATCTATAGCCCCACCTGTGTCTATGTACACCTATCCTCAATCATCTGCTAAATAAATTATCCCCTCTCAGTCATCTAAGCTAGATGATATCAAGGAAATCCTAAGGACATTTTCTAATGAGCTGATCAATATAAAAAGATGGCAGAATACTTTCCCAAAGCCTCCATATCAAGGCTATCAAGGAAATATATTTTCATCTCAGCCAAACCAATACCAGGGTCCTCTAAGACAAACTAACCATCAGCCAGCAAACCAATTAGTTGCAGTCTCCACACCCTCATAGACTATTCCTCCCAATTCAAATAGGGAGATTATTCTAGGGTAAAATAACTATGTGGATAACACTAATGCCTGGTGTTTCCCTTGCAATAATGCTCATACACCTAGGGATTGTCTTATGGGTAATCTACAACAAAAGGTGGTAGAACAAAGAAGAATGGATGGTCAGTTTGCAAGTTCCAGTGATAATCAAGCCTACCAGTCTTCTAGTATGCATAATTTAGTCTTAGTGGCTCAGATGCAAGGGATGTCCTTGCAACAAGAAGAAGAAATATCCCTAAAACATGCCTTGTTCTCATGGGTTGAAGATGAAGAATTAGTTTTCTTGAATGAAGCATCTACCTCCAAAAAACTAGTGGTGTAATCTTATTATTACACCAGATCAAAGAGAAGGATGGTGGAACAGCCTAAGGTTATAAATAATCAAGTCATGGAGAATCCTCCATTTCAAGGACAAAGAAACATAGCTGTCAGACAAGAAGTGCCTCAGCAGGTGCAGAATCAAGGGATTCTTGCACAAATTCAAGAAAAAACAAGATATCCTTATTTTCAAAGAACTCAAACTCTAGGACCAATAAATGTGGTGGATCAATTAAAGAAAACTCTAGCACAAGTATCAATATGGGATATATTGGCTTTTCTAGAATAGAAGACACTACTACAAGAAGATCTACAAGGCTAAGTAGTGCCCAGATGTATTGTTATCAAAAAAGGACCTGCTAAAAAAGAAAAGCTCAAAGATACAGTTCATCTACAGATAAAAACCCTAGTGAATAATGCAGTAGAGGTAAGTAAATCCAAACTAGATCCCTTCTATTTAACCTTGATAGTGGGTAAGAAACTATTGCATAATGTAATGATTTATTCAAGGGCTAGTACTATAGTTATGCCCAAGGAAATAGCTTATGCTTTAGAAATTAAGTATGAACCACTCACTAAAGGAGTCATACAGCTAGATGACAAAGTAGTACAAACAATAGGGAGAATTAAACATCTCCAATTACAATTATATGCATGTCCTAATATAATTGTAAATCAAGATGTAGTAGTGATAGATATACCTCCTATTTTTGGCTTATCTTTATCAAGAGACTTTACAACCAAGATAGGAGGATATATGTCCCTTGATTGGTCTCACCTCATCTTAAGAATGAAATATGGTTCAAAGATGAAGATATTATCTGAGCCATTATATAAGGATCATATCACCAATGAACCAACTAAAAAGTTAGAGGCAGCCCATGCTATGATGAATAAAGAAGAAAGGGTTTTTTGTCGAGGAGCTAGGTGAATGGACTAGATATAATCAAGAAGAAGAAAATGATCATTTATTAACTATGATGCAAAGTGGCCCATATGGAAATTATGATTCTATTGGTCTGGGCACTTACGTTATACTTGATGAAGATCATAAAATCCCAAATGTTCTAGAGGAATAAAAGTTAAAAGATAACTCTTCTATCAATCCTCAAGTCTCTCAACATGAATTCCACATTCTAAGTGAGAAGTCACAAGTGTATGCCTTAATCTCTGATGAAGAAGAAATAATTTCTGACTTTCTTCTTACTTTACAAGATGATGAGGAAGAGCATGGACATTTCCTTGATCATGATTTAAATGATTTGTTTGAAATCATTGGATTAGGTTATACTATTTTTCAAGGAAGTTGTGAGCCAGTTGCAGAGGAACAAGATAACATTGAGACTCAATTACATATGCAAAATTATTTCACTCTTTCAAAATTATCCTTTCAAGAGGTTGGTAATTTTGAAGTCATTAAAGAGGATGATCATGCAATAGAACTAGAGTTTGAAGTAGAAGGAGTTAAGTCAATAAATGATATATGTCAAAAGGTTTATGTTGATGAGAAAATAGTCATTAATTTCTTGATAAGACATATCAATATCAAGAGCCAGCATTCGACGAGCTTCCAAAAACAAAAAGAGTCTATATATGTTGGAAGCAGGTTTGACTCAAACTCACCCAAATGCAGGCTAGACACCATGGCATACAAAGAAACTAAGTCATTAGAGCTATATCAAATTCAAACACTTGTCTAGCAATATAAGCTGGCTTGTCATGAAAGAGATTTTAGAAATTCTTTTGATCCAGGAGGGTGATAAAGATACTATGTATTATAGTTAGATAGTTTCCCCTTTTTATATTACTTTTGTTTTCCCATTTTGTTTTCTCTCTTTTCTTTTAAATAAGTGTTCTTTGAACACGTAGTCAACAGCTCAAAATTTTCAAAATTTTCAAAATTCTCCAATACATTGAATGTCTCCCAAATCTTTAGAAATCCCTAAGGTACCTTGCGTTGCCACTTGCATAATGTGTCTATCTCACTATTCCATAAAGATTGAGTAGGATCTACTAATGGTTATCTGAGTTTAATGCCATTTTGAGACTTGATAGGTCAATAAATACCTCTTAACAAGAGATAAAGCTTACAAGTTCTCAAACATTCCTGCATCTATGAAAATATCCTGCTACTTGCATTTTTTGTGCCTAGTAAACTTGCTTCAGTGAAAGCATTTTATTTTGAAAAAGTTCATAAAAGTTATCATAGAGAAGATATAGAGATGGAGGGGGCAAAATCTTCACAACAAGGAGCTGGGATGTATGAGTCCCTTGACAAGTTTCTTGCAAGCAAGTCATATGTTTTAGCTCCCGCACAGCCGTTGAAGACCTATCCACAGACTAGGATTTCAGAAGTTGGTTAAGAAATTGACCCAGTGAAAATAAAAGATTATGTAGATGGCATCATGGATCCAATTCTTTAGAGAGCTAGTAGTAAAACTCTTAGAGAAGGGGTGCATCAAAGGTGTCTACAGAGGGCTAGAGTGGGGCAATATGAAACATTTTCCATGAGGATATGGACTTCACAACTGGCACAATTCATTGTCCCAGCTGTGTATCCATGCCTCGACTTGGTCAAATTATGTGCAGATTTTTTCCATGCACACTCATGCACCATTCAATAGGGTCCATTTTTAGTACAAATCACATTGCAAGCTATCAGGGATATGTTAGCCCTATATCATGATAGTAAAACTACATTTCCCACTATTGCTAAAATGCAAAGAACATGGGAAAACATCAACACTCAATTAAGGTTCTTGAGATTTGAATTACAAATGGGTGATGATGACACTACGGTGCCCACACTCCCTGCACCAAGAGCCCAATTCGCACAAGCTAGTCAAGACACACTGTCTATGATGGCTTTCATCTTTGGCATGAAATATTATATGGTAGTGTATGCAGAACAAATGGCTATCCTTTTCAGGCTGAAGATCATTGAAAAAACCTAGGAATATTAGCTCAACTTTTTTGAACAAATTGCTTTCTCAATGGTAGAACAACTAGCCCATTTCAAATCAAAAGGAGTGTTCAGGCATTCTTCCTATTTGTTCCACCTCATGATTTTTCATAACTCTGACCTCTTTGCCCAACATATGTATCTTGATATGTATGACCCAAATTTTGATCTCCAAAGGACCATTCCTGTGTCTGCATGGACACATATTTTGTCAAAGACTAGTGACCCATATGAATTTTGGGAATTATTTGTTACCCCTCCTTTTTGTCACCTCAGCCCCAAACCAATTATGAATAGATTATTCCCAAGTGTTTCAAATATTCTAGCTAGTTTCCCAATTCCTTATGATTTCTATTTTGGATCCCACCATACCATTATAAGAGTCCATAGTTTTAATGGGGAACCAATATTGCTACCTAAGATTTTGAATCTTAGGTTAGCATTCCTAGAGGTCACCAGGTAGGTATTTATAGTAGACAATGAATTTGGCTCTAGGAAGAGGAAAATAAAAATGTATGACCTCCCATGGATGACAACCAACATGGTTTTGGAAACTAGAGACGCTAAAGTTATGTTGCTCAAAAAGCTAGCCTTTCTGGGTTTCCTTTTAATAGAGGACAAATGGGTTTATGACCCAAACAGTTTCATAGCTTCCTATATAAGAACTAACAGAGTCGCAACCAAAATTGCACATGAGGGCCACCCTTTTTGGGAAATGAGGAAAAATCCTAGGGAAGACACTCCTGGATTTTATGTTGAGTTAACAAACTTGCCCCTTCCACAAAATAGACCCTGGGAAACATTCTATGTTAAGCAGAGGGATTATGATCCTAAAGTCAGAATGACTTCTGGCTTAAGGAGGACATTAAAGAATAAAGATTGGGATACTGAGAAAATAGAGGCCTATTGGAAATATAGATAAGAAATTTGTCAAACAACCTATTCTTTTGGGAATGTAGACACAGATGAGAGATGAGAAGAACTATGGGATGAGTGCCATCTCTCCCCTGTATCTAGCCTAGAGACAAGTAATTTGCTGACAACAAGTAAAGAGCAGGAAGCTAGGGCCAGGTCAAGCCAAGAGTCACAAGCCTCAGAGCAAGCTACAACTGTAGTAGCTATATCAATTTGGCCTCAATCTCTTAGCATCATGGAAAAGCAAAAGAGTGTGGTGCCTACACCACCACCAGCTTCCCCATCAATAGTGGTTATAGACATTCCCAATTTTCCACAAGAAGTAGATGTGGAAGGAAAAAGAATGTAGCCAGAAGAAGAGACACCCAACAAACAAAAGAGGGTGCAATTTTAATTTGATTCAGAAGAGGAGATAGACACCCCACAGTACTAATTATAGGGTACTGTAATTGCTCCTCAGGTAAGTATTATTCCTCCCTCTCCTTCTTAGTCTATTTATTTTCCTATTGGCATGATGATTTCATCTAGCTAGATGACATCTCCTGCCACTTCTACCATTCCCATTTCTCACTTTGCCCCATTTATGCCACCTTAGGCTTTAACATTACCTCATTTCTCCCCCTCTATTCCCAAGAAACTTTCCCCTCAAATTGCCCATAGCCAACAATTGGCTATTTAGTATGGTTTACCATAGGGACATCCTTTTGTGGGTGGACACATTGCCTCTCCTTCTACCTTCCAGACCCAAGTAGATGCTACTAGGAAGGCAAGGGAAGCCCGAAGAGAGAAAAATAAAATCAAGGAAAATAAAGCATTGGCTACACCCCATCTGTGGTCATAATTTGACCCCATCCAACAGTAATTGACGGTGACTCATTTGTCACCAAATGTAATAAAGCCAATTGAGCAAATGCAGCTGGAGGATTACATGATGAATGCAGTGGCCATCGACATGTCCCTCTTTAGGCCACAGGACAAAATTGAGTTGCTGACTGAATCTACTTCTACAGTTACTAAAGACTACTTGAAGATATCAAGGAGGCTATAGAAGATGGAAGCTCGAGCTAGCCAAGGAAAAGGCAAATTGTAATATTTTGAACTCAAAAATCAATAGAAAAGATAATGAAATAGAGAATCTGAATAAATAGTTGCAAGATATTGTTTCTCTTCAAACTCACCAGGTAGTTTAGGCCCAAAATGATTCTTTAAAAGCAAGGTCTCACATAGGTAAAAGATGCAGTGACAACCCTAAGGTGTGAAAAGGAAACATTGCAATGAAAATGCGAGGAACACCTATTGCAAGTTACCCAATTACAACAAAAGTTGTTAGCTGAATAGAATAATACTATGGCCATACAAGCCCAATTTCAAGTAGAGCAATATAGAGCAGCACAATTGACACTAGAATTGGCCAATAGGCCAAGGAATGTCAGATTATTAAGTTTGGTAAAGGAGCTATATGAATCCATGTGGAAGAGAATCTCTTCAGAGATAATTCAGCTTAGGCCTTCTCTCACCTTCCTACTAAATGCATATAAATTGTGCAAAATGGTGGAGAGTTCAGTTGTAAATACTCTGTCTATAGTCTCTGAGAGATTAATGGACTCACAAACGTTGCTAAAAAAGCTTTATGATGTAACAGATGCAACGTTGTTAGTAGCAAGAATCAATGATAGATTGGTCGCTACCAAGTGAGTAAATGAGGTTCTCAATTGTAATTCCATAGCCATCAGTTGTAGAGAGCTTCTAGATGTCATGAAGGAAGGAATCAATGAAATGAAATAGCATGTTGAAGATCTAGTAAATTAGGTCTTCCTTCTCTATTTCTTAATGACAACACTGTACTGATGGTAGATGAAATTAAACCTTTGCTATTAGCCAAATAGAATGATCAAATAATTTTATAGGATCTAAGGGATGATTCATCAGTCCCTGAAGTAGAAGCTGTCTTGGTTCCTATTTCCTTGCTCGAATTCAAATTGAAGGCTATGATTCAAATTTTGAAATATTTTTCACACAAGGATATTATTAACCTTGATTTAGCTTTCAATGAATTGTAGAATAATCAAGGGTTATCTGATGATGAGTGATCTACCTACCAAACAACATTGTTGAAGTTGTGATTTTGAAATTTTGATCTCGCGAGAGTTGTGGTTTCTTTTTGAGCAGGCTCAAAAGTCCTTGGGGTTGCTAATAACTATAGAGTAAAGTTTTACTCTACATTTCATTCTATTTTTTAGTTGTGTGCTGCAAAATTTTGTTCCTGCATACTTTGGTCTGAGACGGCAAAGTTTTGAAACAGAGCACGAGCTCTATTTTCCTTTTGTTTCATTTTTGTCTAAGTGTCAAAATCAAGTAGAAGCTACCAAGTGTCATCATCTGAGGCATCCTTTGAAAATCATAAACTACCAAGTGTCATCCTCCAAGGCACATTTCATATTTTTTATGAGTTGGTTAGGAATGTGCCACATATCTCATAGCAACTTAGCAAAATGCACCAAGTGTCAGCATCCATGTTTTCATATCGGCACCCACATTTCATCTCTTCTTAGTGAAAGGTTTTAACAAGATAAGTATCAGGAATCAGGGGGAAAGTGCCAAGTGGAAATCATAGAAGGTCTCAATTTTGATTTTATAAAAGTGACGAAAGATGCCATGTACCCCAACAAAAGAGAGTGGAAGCCACCACATGTCACGATCCAAATTATCTTCATTTTTGCTTCATTGATATAGCAAATACTGTGGTGGGTCTTAAGTGTTTTTTATGAAGAAAGCAGAAGCCACCAGGTGTCATTATCTGTGTAAATATGAAATGAGACCCATTTGTTTCTATGGTATAAATAGAGTAAAGTGGAGACCGCCATGTGTTATCTTTCACAATTTTCTAAAAAGATAGCTAAAAGAAGCAGAGACCACCACGTAACCCCAGATGAGTAAAGCAGAGATTTCCACATGTCTTTTGATGAAGCACCAGAGTTTGCCACCTGTCCCTGTGATCCTTTTAAAAGTTACTCAGGTAAGAAATGTTGTGAGTCTTATTTTCTTTTAAACTGTTGAAGTTTTGAGGAAGCGGATTGTGACAAGTGTCAAAGGCAAAAAACTCATAAGCAAAGATACAAAAAGAGTATAAGTTATGCAAAAAGTTTCGCGTGTCTTCGATAGGTGCTACAGAACCCACCAAGTGTCTTCCTCTAGTGTCTCCTAAAGTAATAAGAATATTTTCAAGAGATTGGCTAAGTGTTAGCTAGCATTTAAGAGAAGGGAGCATCTTGTAATCTGTAATAGCCAATGAACTGTCAAAAGACAAAGCATTTCAAAATCTATAAAATATCTTCTATTAGACACTTCCAATTCTATTAGATTTTAGTTGGGCCGTTAGATTGGGAACAAGTAGACAATTTAGGGTGAATCCAAGGCTATAAATAAGGGTGCAGAGATCACCAAAAGAGGGGGAGAGATACCAGAGAGAATTTTCTGAGAGAATTATTGTAAAGAGTTTAGACTTTCTAGAGCTGTGATTAGGAATATCATTTGCTTTTGTTCTATCTTCTTAAATTGAAAGGTTTATGTAACTGTGCATGTTTTTGTGCCTCTTATGTGACTAGAGAATTAATGAGAAGATTGAATCCTATGCCTTTGTTGATATTTTCTGTGTCATTACAAAAGTAGTCTAGGCTATGTTGTCAAGAGTTTAGACTTTCTAGAGCTGTGATTAGGAATGTCATTTGTTTTTGTCTCATTTTCTTGAGTTGAAAAGTTTATATAATTGTGTGTGTTTTTGTGCCTCTTATGTGACTAGAAAGTTTAAATAAGAAGATTGAACCATATGCCTTTGTTGACATTTTCTGTATCACTGCAAAAGCAGTCTATACTGTGAGCCCCTATTTCTATTATTTATATCTTTTACATTGATCATGCACTTGTTTGCTCTTAAATGTAAATGAATCCTACATATAGTCTCACTGTGCTCAGGATTATGGTCAAATTACATTCAGGAGCATTGCCATAGTTAGATTTTCTTTCTTGCATTTGTGTTTCTATTAAAATTCCTGTCTCTTTTCCCAGTATACACTTGATATAAAGAAGAACCAGCATCTCAAAAATCTAGAGGTTGTTTCAAGTTACAAGTCCCACATCTTGAAACTTCCTATTGTTGGTGTTATAACAAGCGCAATTTTAAATCAACACCATCATTTCTGATAATGATTGAAATTTTAGAAACAACCATGTGCAAAATTCAAAATTATGCATAAGTTTTCAACACATTATCATCTTCAATGTAATGGCCAAGTATAGTCAACTAATAAAATATTTCAAAATATTATTAGATAATTTCATACTAATTAGCACCTTAAAATTTATCCTACACTTTAGACTTATCGTACTAGCATATGAACTACTATTAGGGCAACACCATTTTCTTAAGTATATGATTATGAATGTGTTTTACCTCTATAATTTTAATTACCATCCTTATTAATTTCTCTTCATGGTATTATTCCATATTAATAGATTTTTTAATCCCATATCCATGCCATATACTTCTTTGATGAGTGACGTATGGGTGCCTTACAACATAATCAATAGTACAAAGCTCACATTTCTAAACAACATAACAAGAAACTCAATTTTTTTACTTTGAATATTGGTGACTTGGTACTTAAATTATATTATACCTATGATAAATAAGGAAATTATGCTCAAAAATGGTGGGGACCTTATGATGCAGGAGCATCTACAATAGTTTAAAAATCTAGTGTGAAAATTCAAATTTTGGTTTTCCCTCCAAATTGTGAGATTTCCAAATTTCACCTTGAAAGTAAAATGTAATTATCAAAAAGTGAAAGGTAAAAGGTGAAAAATGATGGTTAGGCTATTGAGTAAATCAGGAGGAATTGGTTGAAACTATTTTCAACCTTAGAATATTGTTAAAACTTAAAAATAACATTTGTTTGCCTTAAGCCCAATTTGGGCGTAGAAGTTAGAAGGAAGATTCTTGAAAAGAGAGAAAAAAAAGAAAAAATCATTAAGGAGAGAAGAGAGGATGGGAGGGGCATATAAGAGAAGAAGAATAGAGAGGAAAGGTCCTCTCATGTAAGGAAAGAGAATGGAATGAAGAAGAGAGAGGAGAATTAGTAAGGGAGGACCTCACTCAAGAAATGGTAAAGGGAAGAGAAGGAACAGGCAAGAGAATGTGTGAAGAAGCAAATAGGAAGCCATGGAATATGGATATTGAATCTGGTATTAAACTTTAAGTCTTCTAGTTTATCAAAAGAGAAAATGAATGTATTTGTTTCATATATGGTTTCTTTATGAATTCTGGTAATAGGCCTGCATATGTGAATGTGTGTATGTATGAAAGTATGTGTGTATGATGATTATATAAAGAAAATTGTGAAATAATGATTGTTTTATATTTTGGGAACAATATAAAGGTGTTATTATGTGATCAAGAGGTTTGAAGGAGTTTGGAATGTTGTAAAAAGCCTAAACAGGCCTAAACGGGGTATTCAGGCCTGTAAAACTACAACCCACTGTCTAAGGGAAAACCCACGTATAAATGTTTGCATAAGGTTCATTATGACATGAAGACAAGTCTATTAGACAAATATAAACTTAATGGAATAGAAACCAGGCTTTAAAAACCCCTTTTGATATCCAAAATTTCCCACAATAAGCTCTCGGCCTGTGTGGACAGAAAGTTAGGCCACGGTTGGAAAAATGAGTATATCTCAAGATTTACCAAATGAAAAGTTGTGAAATTTTGTGTGTAGATGAAAATTAGAGTTAATAATCCAATTAAATTTGTTTTAGATCTAATTTAGAAACTTATAAAAAGTTATGGTCAAAATATAGACCTGTAGTTCTGGAATAGTTCAGAAAAATGTGTTCCCAGTCACTAAAAAGGACATAACTCCTAAAATATTAATCCAAATGAATTTATTGTTTTTGGAGAAGGTGTAGGGGGTTAAAAAATACCATATAAATTTTTTTTAACCCTTGAAACAGGGTATAACACTCCCACTCGGCCTGTGACTATCTAAGGGAAAATCCTGAATTAGCTTCTAGCCCTCAAAATGAGTTTTAATGCTTGAAAACTCTTGAAAATTTGGAATATAAACCTTGATGATGTTATCAAAATTTTTGAATTGGTTTCAAGGTGATATAGTATGGAGAAGTACCAAAAAATTCAACTGTCAAGTGAGACCTAGGTGCATGTGAAGGGAAGAGTGTAGGCCAATAGAGGAAAAGTGGATTTCTCCAAAGAAGTGCCATAATAAATGATTGATTCACCTGTAAGAAGGTAATGGGTATCTGGAATGATTATTTTTTTGCTTAGAAAGTCCATACTTTACTCTGGACAAGGTGTTTTGCACACAAGGAGGGCTTATTAGAACAGGACATAAAGAAGGAAGTACAATTCCGTACAAAGCAACCTCAAGAGATTTTTTAGTATGTTATAGAAGAGCTTAATGGGTATCCATAAATTGTTTTAATTTCATGATTGAGCTAACCTATAAAAATTTATGTCCAATAAATAGGGAAAATAGGGCTATAAGGAATGAATGATCTAGATAGGTCTGTATCAGTTTGTTGATGGTTTCAGAGCAGTGTAAGGACAAGTTTCATCACCTTATCTGGTCAAAGACATTCTTTTTCTTAGTACTGACAAATTACAAACTAATAAAGGACATATTTTTAAAGAACCCACTAATGCTCAATTCTTAAAGAAATTGTTTGCTTAAAAAATTTATTATTTTTATATTACATATCTTTCATATATCTCTATAATTTTTTTCTAATATTTATTTTAGGCCTTTCAAAAAAATTCTCAATGTGTAGCATTACATTAATATTAGTAGCCTTTGATCCTATCGTTGGTCCTTTAGTCTATCTATATTCCTTCATTTTTTTTATGAGTTGAATCATAAGACCATGGATAGGAATTGGTTATCCTCATGAATATATTTTGTTTCTTTTTCATTTTTCCCAATCGATCTTTAAATCTATTTTTGGTCATTGGTTCAATTTTTCACAAACTTACTTCATTTTTACACCTATTTGATTTCTCTTTTGTGAGTTGCAATGTAAGACCTTAGATAGGAGTATGCTTTCCTCACAAATTTCATGTTTTTGAATTAAATTTGTATTCACTCTTAGCTAAGTTATTTCCCTAATAAATAAAACAATGGTTGATAATTATGACTTCATACTCTTTAAAATCAGTTATATTCTTTTGTGATAACAACTCTAACAATCTATTTTGCATGTCTCCCATCACTTACACTATTTATTATAATTTGTATTCATACTTACATGTCACTGTACCATTTCACACTACATATTTTTTGTTATTTGAGGTAACTCAATCATTCCATGTTCACTTCCATCTTCTCCCATATTTCATGCCACTATGGGCATACCATGGTCAGTTTCAAGATAACACTCTTATCTAACATGCAAGTACAAGAGTCTTAGACAACATGCTCTCTAAGTTCTTTTTCCTAGCCACTAAGTGTAATTTATTTAGTGATAGTCATTTATAACACTCATGTTTGGTTTTATGAATCCATACAGAGGAGGATTAGATAAAAGACATAAAATCCAAAATCTAAAACATTAAAATAAAAAACAATGATTAAAAGGAAAAAAGAAATATTTAAAAGTTAAAATCACACAAAAATACATGATTATTGTAAGACATATCTTTTACTTTAGTTGAATCTCAAACTCCATAGTTGGCCTCATGATAGATCTAAGGTCATTAGGGTGTGATAGGCTATTAGAATGGTGTAAGAGGTCTAATATTTTTTAAAAATACATTTATTGTGCCTACCTACTTTCTCATGCAAGTACCCAATCTTTGTATTAGATTGACAACTCTATAAGGGGTCTTGAGGAATGGGAAAATGTCATAGGAAGGTAGGTTTATTTTACTTTTCATGCATATAGATATCTATACTTTACTAGTTAACTCAAATTTGTGTGGATAGGGTGAGTCCTCTAGAGTCCTTAATGTCAACAATATTTTTATCTTTCCAACTTAATTTTAGTGTCTTGTTTTAGATAATTATTATTCACCTTGGTGCAACCTTCATTTCTCCCACACCCATTTCATATCCCCTCAACAAGCAAGTTGGTTTCTAAATATTTTCCCAGTTTATAATTTCCCTATTCTTCATCTCTTTTAGACATGCTCAAAATAAGTTTGTTCTAGTTCGTATATCATTAGAATAGAACCTAAAAATTTGTATGGTTATGAAATACTTTCTTAATCAATACCTTATCATTTTCATATTTATCTTGGTTATGTTTGAGTTTTTTAATCTTTTTTTCCCCCTTTTTGTGGACCATTTTATTCTATTTTTATTACATATTCATTTATTTTTTCCATTGTTGTTTGAGTATGTATTGTTACTTCTCATTCATCAATGTTTAATTTTTTGTTCTTTTTATATATTTATTTGAGTATGGCTTGTTAATTCTCTCACATTTATGTTGGTTACATTATTTTTAGTTTCAAATTCCTTGGTTTGATTTGGATTTTTTCTTTTCTTACTTAGGATACATTTGTGAGGTATGTTGATCTTTAGTAGCCTTAGCTTTTCAGTTACCTAATTTACTCTCATTTTTTTCCATTTTCCTTGGTGTTTTGGTCCTAACTTAGCTTATGTCATCCTAACTTACCAATTTTCCAAGTGATTTATTTAATCATGAAAGTTTTTCATGTTTATTTTTTTATGATTGCTTGTTATTGCTCTCTAGCCTTATATCCGTATGATTTGTCCAATGCAGATAAATCCACCCTCCACAATCAAGACTATATACACAATAGATAACCATTCAATAGAAAGGTATGTAAAGGTACATATTTACAAATAATTTACTTTCATTTATTTTATGATTTATAATCTAATTTATTAGTTCATTTATTATGTGTTATTATGTTCTATCTTGAAGCACCATTCCATGTTACACCTTCATGACACTTATTGAGTTTCAAGTGAGGCATATGTATACACATACTATTTTTAAATTAATCTCTCTAAATGCATGCATTAAAGATGCACTAAGGAATGGGTGGGTAGACCTTTAGTGCTTTGTATGATTTTTAGTCTATATACCATTACATAAAACCACTAAGTCACTTTTATCCATATCCCTAAGTAATTAAAACCATTCATCCATTTATCTAATTAATTCTTTTTGTACCCAACATTCCCCATATTCTTTAAAAAAAGAATGGGGACCTGATTTATTTTTTAAGTTTTCTTCTTCATTCTATGGATTTTTTTTTGGATTTGTCTTTAATCTCAACACTTATAAGTACAACTAATGGTGTTTTTCATTTTGCACTAACTTATTAATGTATTTTGGGAGTTTTATGCTTATGTAGTTTTTGGAAGTCATACACACTTTGAAGGACTTATCATTTCATAAATTCTTAAGTTCAAAATTTCTTCATTGGACATTTTGTTCAGTACTTCTATTCAAGATTTTTTCATCAAAGAAACTATTATGTACTTTTTCATCGAACAAGCTTTTTGGGACTTATTCATTAGATAATTTGTTCAAAATAGTCTTTGTTAACTTTTGAGTTTAGAGATTTTGTTTGGGACTTGTTTTTTAGAATTTTTTTTTGGGTTTCCCTTGTTCATAGCTATTTTTGTTTAAAATTCCATCATATTTTGTGGTCAAAGAATCTATTCAAGATTTTATTCATTGAATATTTTATTTGGGGTTTATGTTCAGAGACTTCAATTCATGAGAGTTAGTTGTCTCAATACCAACATGAAACCTGACTCACAAATATCAAAAACCTACTAGACTTATCCAACAAATTAGAACTACTTTATGATACTTGTCAAAGAATGCAAAGACATGGCTTCCCTACCAAATAAGATAACAAGGTTTGAAATGTGTAAGTAAAGCAAGTTTATTAATGTTAGGAATTAAAATCACATGAACTAGAATTAAATTCAAAATTTATATCAATTATTTGTGGCTATTGACATGTTCATTGATCACAAGCAAATATTGAGCTCAATTATTACCCTACAAATAAGCCTTAGCCACCTATACATCTACTACAAAGATGTGACTAGTAGAAAGAAGTTTTCAAAATCTAGGAAACTAAATTTGAGCAAACTAGATGGGAGATAATGGATTCATCATCTTAAGTTTTTAGAGAAGTAATGACACCATCTCAATTTTCCATTAAATATTATACTAAATATATAGACATTGTGTTCAAATCTATAGTATTCTATGACCTATATGCCAAGTATTTAGACCTATAAGATACCACTAATGTTGTTGATGCCTTTTACCATGAAGAATATCTATCACTAACATAGATCCAATTGCTGACATCCCTACTCTCTCTTAAAAGATAATGATTTCACTTCATGATAGCCAAGCCTAAGGTTATGCCATGTATCAACCTACTATGAGACTTGTTTTTTGTCAATAAGGTGACAAATGATGTCTTCCTACATCATGTGGATCATAATGTGGTTGTGGATTATATCTTAGGTGATGGTTTCTAAAGGTATTTATTTTTGCTAATTATAGATTCTCGATTTGACATGCAAAGGGTTATAGCATGGAATAAAAATAATTTGATTGACAAAACTTTGAGTGGATTACATCTTCATGGGGAGTCTATTATCCTAAAGGAAAAATACCTAGTGCCTATCAGTAAATTTAGAATGGGGGTCCACATCAAGATGACCCTTTTAAATAAGTTATACAGCCTCCCAAGCATCCATTTTCTCTACCTAGATTGTGTACCACTTCTATACATGTTAATGACCTCTAACATGACTTTTTCCCTAGGGGAGATTATCACCATTAGGTTAAGGGATCAAATTATGCATAAAGGTAAATTTCCAAATTCATGATGTCATACCTCCTCAATGTAGTAATCAGAGATGTATATAGGGACTATGGGTTACTTTAGAACCCAACTTTGGACTACATAAATAATTAAATCTATGATTATTATTCATTCATTAAAATATATGCATGCACCAATCATATCACCTAGACTACAGAGGATGTATATCCTCAAGTATGGTAACCTATCCATGAGGCCCCATTACCCAAGATATCTAAGAGTATAGTAGATACATTAGTACCTTAGGGTGACTATTAGCTACACTTGGATTGTACAATGATAATGTTCACTGATAATAAGGTCAACCCCTTAAACCTGCCCAATTACATTCTTGATAATTTTGTAGAGCAAGAGATTTCATTTTAGCTTTAGTGGAGTGTAAAAGAAGATATGATAAAGAAAAAAACATGTTTTATGGATCCCATATGGTAATGGTCACCAGTGATACATAATATGAGAAAATTTTGAGGAGGCTGGAAATAAAAGGAAACATTATTAATTGGACACCCTACCTCATAGAGATTAGGACCCTCATGGTCAAATTTAGAAACATATCTAAGGCTTTAGTATTCTATACTAACACATTCTTTATGACCATGATTTATTGTTCTTGAATATAAAAGATTATGCCCAAATCATGAAAAGGGCATAAATTATAGGGTTTAAGGAGGAAATTTTGAGGATAATTCAAGGATAACCTTTAATTTTTATTCAATATATGCACACAAGGCTTCCACCCCTTGGTTGGACTGCTTTAGACTTCTGGATTAGCAAACCCCCACAACCAATAGAAGAATAAGGAGAGACTTATAAATAAGTTTCCTAATTATTTAAGGATATTAAGATAGATCTTGGTGTGATTGAAACTAAATATTAAGGATATTAATAGGATCCAATTTGATTAGACTCCTCTGATTTAGAAAGCCAAGATCACCTAGTTGCATCACTGGTGTAGGAATCTACAGGTAAAAAGGTTTCTACTATACCAATTTAGTGATCCTCATCCCTAATTAAGAAATATAAATATGATAAAATAATAATCCAAGGGATCCTCCCCTCTTAATGAACCTAATTATTAATGAACCACCAATATGCACATCTTCAATTAAATAACAAACTCCAGTAAGATAAGTTATGGACAAAGAGGAAGAATTACAAAGAGAAAAGTCCTTCAACCTCATAAATGATAAAGGTAAATAACCTATGAAGGATGGCCAATAAGGTAAGGATCCTTAGCCTTTAGTCCCTTCTTCCCCAATTTCCTCTTCTATTCCCCTTTCTTCACTAAGTTAATTTGATTCAATCTCTTATAGTACTATAGCATAAACACCTTTGGTCACTCCAAAAATAGAGGATGTTTCCTTTGTTTTATTTCCCTAATAATGCCAACCATAAATATTTTTTCCACCACTATGGATATTCCCTTTGAGACTACCTCCATCCATACTAAAACTAAAATGAAGGCTTTTAAGAAGGTTGAAGGGGCATTGGAAGGCTCTCAACCTCATGTATCATCCACTCAAATAAACTTGCCAATGCCTTCCACTAGTTCTTCCCAAGGCACTACTATAACATCCTTAGGGAAGGATAAAAATAAGAAATAGGTGTATTAATATTACCCACTACCCCAATATAGGGGTGTGGAATGGTCTAAAATCATATGGTCCTCCCTTATTAACTTAATACTTAAATGAGCTTTAGATCGGACATCAAAAGATCGATTGGATAAGACTATAGTTAAGGACACATAGATAGTAAATATAACACAACTAATCATTCTTACATGGGTAGTTAATCTCAGATCAAAAGATTCTCAAAATCCAAATTGAAAATAATAGATTTTCCATCTATAAGCTCCATGTTTGATAAACCTATAAGAAGCATCCAAAGGGTCAAGAAGAGGAAAGTAGAAGATGAAGTTGGAAGGGAAATTATTTTTGAAGAAAGACAAGAAGTATATACCTTTTATAAAAGGAAAAATAAGAAATTGGGGTAGTACCCATATATAGATGACTTTAATTCCCTTGTTAAAACTCATAAGGATGCTTTGATAGCATTTCATGATGGGACTAAAATGGCTAGGAAGGAACTTAAGTAAGATCTACAATAAATAAAATAACAACATCAAACGGTCTATATCCCTAAGGAAATTGAGATCAATGTTCAATAGGCCACATCGAATACATACAATGCTCTAGAATCAATTGATGTAATGAGGTTGAAATTGGCTCCTCATATAACTGAGACTCATAAATTATTTAATTCTTTGAAGCAGGATGAGAATAAATGAAAGTTACTTATTCCTTATACTACCAATAAGTCTTATATCCATCTTGATTTAGTGACACCATTGGAAGATTCAAAATCCCTCAACTTGGTATTAATTAGAACCTAGAAGGATAAAGAGTGGATCATAATAGCTGGGGAAGTAATGCCAAAGTATCAAGAACATGAATCTCTTATTTTACAAATCTTAGAAGAATTAAAGCTATCAAAGGCAAGAGACTCAAATGGTAAACTTATTAGTAGGATCAATTTTGATCAAATAATTTAGTAAGCATCTAAGAACTTCAAATAGATATTTTAGGGATTATCACTTGAATAAATTGAGTAAAATCTAAGTTTTTATAGGAAGAAGGTGATAAAAGTATAAATTTTTAAGATAAACTTCCAAAAAATAAAGGCAAAGCATGTCAAGCTCCTCAAGTAGGTAAACAAGGTGCACAAACCCTCATTACTCAACATGGACATTATTAGACAAAATATTGATGTAGGACATAAGTGTTATATTTATTGAGAAGCAAAGAAGAAGACTAACATTGTAACTTCTAGTTCAACACTAGTATCTACTAGAATGTCTCCAATAATCAACAGTGCCATGCAAATGTTCATCTATCCTTAGTTTAAAGGCTAATTTTGTGTGCATCCATGCAAAGGTGTTAATTTTTTACTCATAGTATTCTTATGTCAGAACTTGAATAGGAAATTTTCTTTAATTATTCATAAACATGCACATGTTGCATCACATTATACACGCTAACTTTATTTTGACAATTGTAAGTTAACTATGAATATGCATACATGCAGTTTTAAAACTAGAATTAGAATTGAGGTTATAAGTATTCCATATAATTACAAGTTTACATGCACTTTGAGGATGAGACAACCCCTCCCCAAGTATATATATATACATCTATAACCCTCATTTTCAAGGGTTGAAAAAATTAATATAGGAATAAGTCAAATTTTGATTGTCACGAATGTGTTTTTAACTTTTATCTCTAAATTATATGTAATCAAGATTTATTTTTTCTTAGTTATTTGATTTAGTAATTATAAATGTGAAATAACTATTAATAATTACTTTTTTTTATAATTGATATGCTAATTTTAGATGTGCAATAGCTATTAAATAATTAGTAATTATTATTGATTATATGTAAGTAGGTTGACTGTCTCATCTTTTTAATTGTGTAGAAGTATTTTCTCTTATATAGTATTTTATGTTTGTGTAGTGGCTACCTTATATACCTCCCTGATCTAAGTTATAATAGTTTGAGTACATATGTGAAAAATGTACCCCAAAAGGAGAAACCTTTAATTGATATATTTGAGTTTCTTATATCAACTATCCCAAAATACTTGATTATGTTTTTATGTGTGTGTATTAGCTACTAATAACAAAAATTGATTTTAAAAACACTTATCTATGAATAAGCTAGTCCAAAGGTAATTCTTGAAGTCATAGAGCCCTTTTTCTTCTCTACCATTCCGTCTTTTGGATTTTATTTCTAAGATCTTCTCATTTTTAATTATTATCCACCCATCCACCAACTTACCTAGTTTTAACTTTCTTTTAGATATCATTCATCTATACATAGTCTTCATTAACAACCTACATGCTCTGCCTACTATTCCACCACTTGGTTATTCAACCACATACCTATAACTCATGCCCTAGAGTGCAGTTAATCTACATTGTGATCCAAAAACCTTAGAGGCTACCTCATTATGATTTGGTGTGCATAAAAATCACATCAAAATTTTTTTTGGTACTATAAGGAGAGCTAGAGCCTTTCTAATAAAATAGGTTAATCCCTATGTTGAGTTTTATGGGAGACACCTGGGAGAGTGACCAGATCTAGAGCTCATGTTAGTCTTCTAGTCTCACCTTTGTCAAATCATAGAAGGCATTGATTTATAATAATTGCCCTAGTCATACCCCAAGCTAAAACACCTTCCCCAGTAAGGAACACTCCCCTTATTAATCATATATGGCTCAACCACCTTAGTTGGTTATATCTACTATTTCCATCCCAAGGGATGTGCATAAATTATTGAGGAATCCATAGAAGTATCTACCATCCTTCTCTCCTTCATAAATAAGAATGATATAAGAACACATCTAGTCTTTCAAAGTTGCATTGAGATTGATGAATGTTACTAATGAAGATATTGCATGCAAACTTTTTTCTTTCACATTATATGATGTTGCTTATGATTGGTACCTTAATCTACAAGAGAATTCCATTACTTCCTAGAATGAGTGTCAAACTACTTTTCTTACATAATTTGGGTAGGTCACTAGCCCTAGTTTGATATACCAACACTTTACTAGTATGAAGAGGGTGTTTCACTAAAATTTTGCTTTTATTTTTGTTTAGTAATATGTAAAACTTAAAATAAGGGTGAGGTTAGTATAAATTGGATGTGTTTTATACATGCATGAATCTAGATGATTGTAGATGTTCCTCTTTGGCTTGGGAGGATGAACTATAATAAGAAGAAACTAGAAAAGGGTTGATTAGTCAGATGGCTAGGTGGATTGCCTAGAAAATGCTAGATCTAATGAGTACAAGACTTCTTTCAGGGCTATAAATCTACTATTAAGACAAGTTAATGTTAATAAAAGTGATAATAAGAAAGGTTGTATGAAGTAAACAAAATTACTTAATCAAAATAAATAAATACTTTTCAAAAGAAATGCTTATTTTAACAAAATAACATTAAAGATAAATGCTAAATTGTTAAGGTATGGTTTAGGTTATTTTTGTTGAGTCTATGTAGTGATAGAGGTTAAGAAATAGGGTTTTTAGTTGAGGTGATTAGGTTTTTTTATCTTACTAATTTGGGTGAAATAATTTACATAGTGATCATCACTAGTTAAGGTATGACCATTGGTGGTCAGGGCTAACCATTACAAGTTGATAGGTGACCATTGGTGATCACTATGGGTTTTAACAAGTGTTAGTTATAGATAGAATGGACTTGGGTTAGGTTGGAGAAGGGTTTTATGGGTTTTTAGGTGTTGGTTAATGGTCATGAAGACCACATGTAGTCTCAAAGATGTTTAGGCCAGGGGTTTGACACTCAAATGGATAAGAGTGGTCAGTGGGTGTTCTAGTGGAAGAGGCAATGTTTGGAGATGTATAACTCCAATACACAAAGGGTTTGGAGAGAGGTAAAAGTGGGTGCAAGATTAAAAATATTAAATATAAATAACTAAAACTTTTAAAATAATAACTAGACACTTAGCTTGTTATTGGCAGTTACTTAGCTTGAAGATGTCCTAGAGTGGAGTTGAAGTTGTTTGGGATCCTAAAGCTATGTAGATAGAGTGATAATACTTGAATCCTTTATGTTAAAATGATGAGGTGCCTTTGAAATCTCTAGAATGGTTCTAGTTTGGCTTTAGTTCACCAAGAGTTATTTGTCTTTTTATATCAATGATCCATGTTCTATCATATGTGATTCAACCTCATGGGCATGGGTCTTGGGATAGAATTATGTAACAATCAATGATCTAGGTCAACCATCAATGTTCAAGGGTCGACCATCAATGTTAGGGAGAAAAGGTTAAAATGGATAAAATTAGCCATTTGCACTCAAGACTGGTAGTTAAGTCATTAGGAAGTGGTCCAAGGGTAATAAAAGAAGCATGGGGACACATGTAAAAGAAGTCTTAAGAATTTAAGACATTAAATGCCAAGGTATAAATGGCCTTTAGGCTAGGTGTTGATAGGTTAGCCATGGGTTTGGGTAAGTAAGGTGGAAATATGATTAATTAATTTAATTAAATTAGTTAAATGGGTGAAAGGATGTGTTTAATGAATAATATAATTAAAGGTGGTCCAAGGGGTGATTTAGAGGTAAATGCAACTTCTAGAGCCATAGTGTATTAATTTCTAATGTCAACATTTTCCCCCTTTTTGTTGTCCAATTTATATCAACAAGCTATAACAAAATTGAAAGGTTGGTAGAAGGTTGGATACCCCAAGTATAAGAGGAGGTGTTCCCCCTCAAACTACAAATCGATGAGGTGAAACATAATTGGGTTTAGGTTTGATAATCAGATAAGTGGATGATAATGTTAGTTTGGTTGGTGGGGCATTGAAGTGTGAACAGGCACACAAAATGTAACTAATTATGATATCATATATTGTGCATAGACTAAGTTGCCATAATTGAGGTAGGTTGGTAAAATTGGTTTGGTAATAGAAGGAAAAGTGATAGGGTAATTAGGACATAGTGTTATGCATATCTGATATGGGTTACTCCTATAAATTCAATTCTTCTAGGCTAGGTGTCCATATTCATAGGGGTCTCAAATTTGGGTGAGACTATGAAACTGGAAGAGGTCATAAGTATCAAGACCATAAATGAGTCATGTTCTAAGGCACCTAAATGATAAATTTGTAAAATTAGTGTATGGTTACAAGGCTATCAAGTATCGTAAGGTAGTTAGTGCAATCAAAATGACCAAGGCAAGGTTAGTCGCTAAAATTTTGAAAGGTAAGCTAAAATGACCAAAGTGAGGTTATTTAGTTGGTGGGTTGGGGAGAATAAGTTGCTCTCCAATGCATGGTTGGTGGAGAATAAAGTGATTTCCAATGGGTTATAGTTTGGTTGGTAGAGAATCAGGTGTTCTCCAATGGGTGTATGGTTGTGGTAATGTGGTTGGTTAAATAAGTTTAGTGTTCAAATTGGTGGTCCAACTTGATGTATGGCTTGATTTGGTAAAAGTGAACCCATTTTCTTATAAAAGGGTGTGAATTTGGTGTTTGGGGTTCAATGACTCAAAAAGGGAAGACATATGCCTTCCCAAGTGGTCATAAAAAGTAGAAGAAGGAGGCTAAACACTCTAATTAACAAAGACTATAATGGCAAAATGGGTGGGATTATGAACATAAACCCATATCATGCTTTGAATTATTGTTATTTCATTAGCTAAAAAATGTATCTTGATCACATAATGTCAAGTAAGCTCAAAATACCTTGATTTGAAAGGTAAAAAGGGAGGTGGATGATAGGCAAAATGTAAATGGATAGATAATGTAACCTTATTGTGGGGATGGCTTGCCCCTTCTATAGGTGACCTATGAACCATTATAGATAAGTCCATGCTTAAAGTTTGGTGTAGACCGTTTGATGTGAGAAGTCTATGAATGGCATGTGAAAGTGGATTGAAGCTTTCTTGGGATTGTCTTTTTTTAAGTTTTGATATTTGACTTGGAGTATTTTTATGCTTTTGTTTGATGGGTTTGGGAAGTTGATCAATTTGGGAAGCTTTCAAGTGATTGACCACTTGAAAAAAGTTTGAATTAGCCATCCTTCAAGGGAGTGGTCTAAGATTTGGATTTTTTTTAATTTTTAATAGTTATCCTTCAAGGGAGAAGTCTATCTTTTTAAGTAATTTTTTATAGTTTTAGGTAGTAGTCCTTCAAGGGAACAATCTCCAATACTAGATATTTGACCCAAGTGATATTTTAGTGTCCCAAAATGATTTGAATGATAGATTTAGACATTACCAATTCTATATAGGTTTAAATTTCCCCTTTATAGAGGCAAAACCATAGCATAATAAGTTTGATGGTGGGTAAAAGAGGTTTAAGTGACAATGACCATGGGGATCCATCCTATAAAGGATAAAAATTACTATGAGAATCATAGCATGGGTAGAGCCATAGTACCCATGTTTATGATTAGGCTAAGGTTGTGATGGATAATCACATGATCCTATTTTAATTAGTTGTCCTTAAAATAAGGAAATGAAGATGGATGAAAATAAGGGATGAGCTTAAGTTAGGCACAAGATTACTAGGAACTTATTTTAACAAAATAACAAACTAATGTAAATCATTGAGGGGTTCAAGATCTAATATGACCTAGATCTATACTTATGCATAAATGTTTTAAGTCAATCAAGAGAGAAGATGTCCCTTAGTTACTTTATGACACTTGATTAGATGTGGAAAATATTTTGGATTGATAGATGTAAGAGGCAAAGTTGGTTAGGTGATGGTATGGAGGCTTGCTTGGCTGAAATAGAGCTTGGTTGTGGTTTTTAAGGTATATTTGAGTGTTTTGGGTGAAAATTTAAGGTTTGGATTAGGCCTTGGTTACGAGAGTGATCAATGGTGGTCAAGGTTCTATCAATGATAGTTCACTAGAGACTAGTGTTCACCAAGGTTTAAGGGTATAAGAGATCTAAAGGCATGGTTTGAATTTGAAGACTTTGATTAGGTTTGTTTAAATTTTGGTTAAGCTCAAGGTTGGCTTAAGGTTGACTCGATACTAGGCTAGGTGAGGCGTAGGTTGAGGTATAAGTATCAATGTATGGTTTTGGTCTTAGGTTGGTGTTAATCTAGGCAAAGTGAGGTTAGGTTGAAGGGAATAGTCAAAGAATTTCAGAGGGAGATTTCCTCTAATCACTTTTTCCATGTATGATTAAGGTGGGAAAAGTCTCCCAGGTGAGGATGCTTGGTTATTAAAGATGGATTTGGAAGGATGAAGATGACTTCATTTACCTCTCAAAGGCTGTTATTTATTAGTTGTTAGTTGGTGCAAAGTTCAAGTTATAGGTGGTGGTTCAGACAAGATCTCCTCTCTGATGTTAAGGTGATGGAAATGTTGTCGAATTGGATTTGGGTAGGTTTGGTATCTATAAATGATGATAAATAAGAGTGTCTGATTATTCCAATGAGGGAGCTTAGGTGTGGCATGGATAGCTTGGCTAAAAATGTGACTGAGACTTTTATCTAATAAATCTTGAAGGAAAGGGTGATTTTGGTGTGGGTTGATAGATAAGTTGGTTATTGTTGGGTTAAAATGTGGGTTAATTTTGGTTGATTGATTTAGTTTAGAGGTTGGTTTTATTAGTTGAGGGAGGTAGGATGGGTTGTTTATTTGGTTTTTATGGTTGGGTTTGCTTGTTTATTTGGTTTGCTTGGTGAGGTAAGATGACAAATATTTGACCTTGTTCTAAAGGAAATCAAACCAAATAAAATGTCATTAGGTAGATGAAAACAAGTAGATTGTTGAATAATTAGATTGATTTGGTTGTATTTGAGGTTGGGTTGGATTTAGTTGAGGTATTTTGATTTTGGGTTTGTTCCACAAAAAGGGTAGGTAAAATAAATAGGTTGGGTTGGGTTGGGTTGGGTTGGGTTGAGGTTTGCTCCACTAAAATATGAAGTGGAAAGGGTGAGGTAGTTTTGATTGGTTCCACTAAAATGGTAGGTGTAATATGTGAAGGGGTTTTTCTTAGTTCCACAAAATGTGTAAGTGGAAGAGATATGGTTGGTGGGAGTGATACCACTTTTTGAGGAGGAGGAAGAGGTATGTTGTTTTGAGTTTGATCCACTAAAAAGGGAAGTGGAAGAGTTAATTTGATTTGAGGTTGATCCATTAAAAGGGGAAGTGGAAGAGGTAAGTTGGTTTCCTTAATTATGGCTTCAAAGGAAAGTTGAGAAGGTTACACTTGGTCAATAAGTGGATTGACAAAGGTGGAAGTTTCAATTATATTTTTCTTAGTTATAGGTTCACTAAGGACCAAATATAAGGCATGGACCTCATTGTTTTGATGGTTTTGATTATTGGCTTCCAACACAATGGGTGTAGGAAGAGGATTAATGATTGATTTATTGAATACATTCAAGGCTAGGTTGGGGGGAACATGGATAATATCCTTTGGTACCTCCTTTTGATTGATAAGGTTTTAGACAAACATCTTAAAAGACCCACATCTATCTACCACATGTCTATTTATGTGATGATAATCACAAAACTCATTCTCTATAAACCAAATTGGTTTTGGAAGAGAATGCTTGATGGGTTTGATTTGAGGAAGTATAATGATAAAGTCTCTAAGATTTCATCAAGGATTGAAGCATATGATTCCCTTAATGGGGTGTGCTTCCTAGGAAGAGGGTGCACCAATGGATCTTGAAGTTGTGAGCTAATTGGTTGGTTTGATAAAGTTGGTGGGTTGACTAAGTTGGATTGATTTGACAAGTTTATTTGATTTGATATGTTGGGTAGGTTTGATAAAATTGGTGGGTTGGAAAAGTTTGGTTGATAGTTATTGGTTTTATTTGGTGAGGTTGCTAAGGTTTTTAGGTTGGTTTGCTTTGATATTTTGGGTAAGGCTGATATAGGTCGGTTTAAAAAGTTTGGTTGATGGTTAAGGGGATATATCAAGTCTTGGTTTTGAGATAAAGAAGGATACCATAAAGTGGGCTTAGGTAATTTATATGATGTTTGGGGTAGGTATTATAAAATTTGATAAGGTTGAGATAGTTGATATGATGGTTGAGATAGGTAGTCCAAGGATTGGTGAGGTTGAGATAGTTGTAGTTGAGGTGGGTTATGACAATGGTCAAATAGGTATTGAGAGGTTATTGGTTGGTGGTAGTTAAGATTTAATTAGTTATAGGTGAGGTTGGTTTGGTTATAAGTAAGCTTGGGTTGGTTTTATGGTGGCATGGGAGCATAAGTGGCTCATGATGCAAGGTAAAACTATAAGGCAAGAGGGTTATATTCTAAGAGTCTAACAAAGTTAGGATCCCCTGGAGAAAATATAGGAGGGATCCCCATTGAATAAGGTAATGGCAATGAGGTGGATGAAGGTAAGATGGTAAAATATTTCGAAAGGGATCTATATTCCTCACAACTCAAATAAAGAGAAGATAAGAAAAAAATTCAATGAAGATAAAACAAACACTAAATCATGTTAAATCTTAAGGTTTTTTTCTCTCTTATGGTTTATGCCTTAAGATTTAAGAAAAGTGTGTGACCCAACTTGGTTATTTGAAATAGGTACTAGATAAGAAATCTAAGGTCAATTTTAGGTAGGTTAGGTGATCAACATTATCTATATTATAAATTATACATGGATTGATATTGGGGCCTACCCCCTCACTTTACACACTACAATGATACATGTGTTAGATGCTTATCTAAGATATATCAAATGTCATAGATTATAATAAATTAGAGAATTGAGTTTTGGTTTCTCCTCTTAATAATGATGTCCAAGTAGGATATCCAAGGGTGAAGGTTTATCTCTAGGAGATGAAACCCTAGTTGGGCCTTATGTCAAATGTTTTATGTTTGATTTAGTGTAAGTGGTTTGGTATTGTGTGTGAAAAGAAGTGAGGCTATGGCTAATTTACTTGATTAATTAAGCTATGTGAGCTAACTATGCAAGAAAAAAATGTATGAAAGGTTAATCTTAAGCCCAAAATAAATTTTGATTTCATTTAAATGAGCATAAAATAAGAATAAAAAGACCTAAATTCAAGATACAAACCCAAGAAAAGACTCAAGGGTCCCATCGAGAGTGCCATAATGTTTCACTAAAAAATTTCTTCTATTTTTTGTTTAGAAAGATGTAAAACTTAAAAGAAAGGTGAGGTTAGTAGAACATGGATGTGGTTTGTGCATGTGTGAATCTAGATAACTATCAATACTCCTCTTTAGCTTGGGAGGATGACTTGAAATAAGAATAAACTAGAAAAGGGTTGATTAGTTAGATGGATGGGTGGATTGCCTAGCAAATGCTAGATCCAATAAGTATAAGACTTTATTAGGGGTTGTCTATCCATCGTTAAGATAAGATAATGTTAAGAAAAGTGCTGATAAGAAAGGTTACATAAACTAAGTGAAATTAGTTAATCAAAATAAATAAATACTTTTCAAAATAAATGATTGTTTTAACAAAATAACATTAAAGATAAATGTTAAACTATTAAGGTATGGTTCAGGATATTGTTGTTGAGTCTGGGTAGTGACAGAGGTTAAGAAATAGGGTATTTGGTTGAGCTGAATAGGTTTTTTTAGATTTATATTTTGGGTGAAATAAGTTACATAATGACCATCACCAAAATTAAGGTATGAACATCAACAGTCATGGTTGATCATTGCCAGTTGACAAGTGACCATTGGTAGTCATTATGGGTTTTGATAGGGTGTTGGTTATGGGTATATTGGACTTGGGTTAGGTTGGAGAAGGGTTTAATGGGTTGTTAAGTGTTATTTAATGGTTTTGGAGACTATATGGAGTCTCAAAGATGTTCAGGTTAGGGTTTTGACACTTAAATGGCTAAGAGTGGTTAGTGGGTGTTCTAGTGGAAGAGGTAGTGTTTGGAGATGCAAAAATATAATATAATAAGGGTGTGGAGAGAAAGGTGAAGGTGGGTGGAAATTAAAACTATTGAATCTAAATAACTAAAACTTTTAAAATAAAAACTAGACACTTAGATTTTTATTGGTAGTTGCTTAGCTTGAAGAGGTCTTGGAGTGGAGTTGAAGCTACTTAGGAGCCTAGAGATATGTAGGTAGATTGATAGACCTTGAATCCTTTTTTTTGGGATGATGAGGTGCCTTCTAATTCTCTAGACTAGTACTAGTGTAGCTTTGGTTCCCTAAGATTTATTAATCTTTTGCTCTCAATGATCCTTGTTCCATCCTCCATGATTCAACCTCTTGGGCACAGGTCTTGGGCTAACATTATGTAACCATCAATGATCTAAGTTAATCATTGATGATCAAGGGTTGACCACTGATGGTTAGGGATAAAAATTTTAAATGGCTAAAATTAGCCATTTGATCTCAAGACTGGTGGTTAAGTCATTAAGAAGTGGTCCAAGGTTAATACTTAGGAAGTTAAGACATTAAATTCCAAAGTAGAAATGGTATTTAGGATAGGTTTTGATAGGTTATCTATGGGTTTGGGTAGGTTAGGTAGACATAGGATTAACTAAGTTAATTAAATAATTAAATTAATTAAAGGGGTAAATGGATGAAAGGATGTGTTTAAGGAATAATATAATCAAAAAGGGGTTAATGGGTGATTTAGAGGTGAATGCAACATCTAGATCCATAGTTTAAAATTTTATAATTTCTATAGAGGGAGCCCAATGAACCAATATGATCCTTCAATATAATATTTTAGAAGATGTGTACCTGGTTAATCTTGGTGTATAAACTAGGAAAAGTGTTGGCATTAGAAATGTACAAGAATGCTCTAGATCTAATTACTTCATTTTTTTATAAAGGGATACTATTGTCAACACTTTGGAATTGGCATATGAAGAGGACATAAATATTGATAGATAACTTGATCCTTAAGTTCTTAGCACACTTAGTATCAACATCGATCTCCCAAATTTGAATCCAATTCCACATGTGAAATAAAATTTCCCTACATTTAATCATAATCAGTTGTACACACCACCTCCTCTAACATAGACATCACATCTAAATTACAGTTTCTTAAACAATCATGCATAGGTAAATGATTGCCATCAGAACTAGTATTTGGTTATAGGCCCTACTACAATTGTGCAAGGCATGTATTCTACTAAAGTAGAGCTATATGCCATACAAAAAATGGTCTAGAAATTAAGAAATGATTTTCTTGGAATGTAAATAAAGATAGAAAATGCTTATGTCTTGAATAATAATCATAATTCTGAGTTCCAAAGGTATAATAGACCCTTCAATAGGCCTGTAAATAATACAAATCAGTCCAACAAGCCTCTAGAAATAAATATAGTACAAACAACTCTACCCAACTGGTGCAGAATCCATAACACATCTTAGCATGGTGAAATTAACTATTTTGAGTTTTGTGTATCTTTTGAGATCTTTAAAAGAGATGGGGTGAGGCAAGATTTTATGAATAACCCACCAAAATTCCATGACTCTATCTCTTTAAGCACCACTATGTTTTTTTAGACCCATGAGTTTCCTTTCTTGAGCAAAGATGAAAACATACCAGAAGATAACACTGATGAGATCCATGCCTTCCAAAAATATTATAAAGTTGATTACAACTTGAGGAATAGGCAACCCTTCACAATGTCTACTCCTCCAAATACTACAATTATTCCACCAAATCTAAAAGTTGATAACAATCCACCTCCATTGAAAGGGAATGATCAACCTCAAAATAAGGAGGAATAGAAAAAATGGGGGTATAACATCATCAAGGACATGAAGAAAATAAAGGCAAACATCACCCTTCATGAATTATCCTAGATTACTAAATAGAAAGAAATCCTATGGAATTCTATTACAGGGAAGGCCCTTGTAGAAAAGATAAAAGTTCTTATAGAAAAAAAAGGCCTCTAACACCAATGTCATATATAAAATCAAGTCAGAGGTTATACCTTTTTCACTGACCATTAGGTCATTTAAAAAAATATATTAACAATTTATTAGTCAATTCTATACCTTTAGCCACTATGATGCTTACTTCTATTTGTCAAAAGATTGGCCAAATTCCAACCCTGTCAAAGAGAACAATCTCATAGTTAGATAAAATAGTGGTACTAGTGATTAGAGAACTAACTAATGTGTGTATTCAATTAGCATTTGATCCATGAGTATAAATGAATATCTAAAACCTTATAGTAGACATAACTGAAGGGTATGGACTATTTTTGAGTAGGGACTAGTCTAAGACACTCAATGGATACCTCTCAATAGATTTATCTCACATTTGGCTACCATAGAGAGGCCTTCCAAACCAAATCTGAATTGATTAGGAACCAAGAATGATGTATCCTATCATATAGTATAATTTCAATAATTAATACATGAGTTATAAATTTCCTAGCCTTGGAATTTATACTTTCACCACATGAAACAAAATATAAGAACTGGAATCTCAGGGCCCTACCTAGTTATGGACTCTATACTTTGATGGTGTCGTATCCAAATAGGGATCAAGCATAAGAATTGAATTAATCAATCCATAAGGAAATAATTTCCTAGAATCATATGTATTACAATTCCTTTTCACCAATAATAGAGTTTAATATGAAGCATTAGTTTTGGGATTCCACTTTGCCCTAAAAAATAATGTCAATCAATTATTAGTATACATGGATTTGAAGTTGGTAATCAATTAGGTTAAAAACCAATACTAGTGTAAGCTATCATATTTAAAAATATATAAGTATATATTATGGGATTTTATTGAATCCTTTTATGATTTTAATATAGTGGTTATTCCTAGGGAGCAAAATCAAGCTACAAATTCACTAGCTACTTAGGCTACTAATTTGGAGCCTCTCAAAGAATCTAAATTAAATATATTCTCCATTGAGTTAGTATCATGCCCAATATTCTTGATATTGTAGAAGATTTCCAAGTCTTTGATGATGACCAATAGATCATCTAGTTTATAGCTAACTCAAGATAATTTGAGTCCCAAATCATTGATGATAAAGGAGTTAGTTATCTCTGCCAAGAGGATTCAAGTGAGGAAGGTATCATCTAGTTTAAAGAAAATCATCTTCCACTTGGAACGGTTTACTTATAAATATCATTTGATATATATCCCTAAGATCAATAACAAATTCAAACAAAGGTTAGTGAGTATAACTTCAAAAGTGAGAATTTGGGGGATGAGAGTAGCCCATGCTATGTCAACATTGAATTGAGTTGTACTTTAGAAGAAAGGCAATGAGTGAAAGATTTGCTCACCCAATACAAAGACATGATTTCATGTATGTATGAGGATTTGAATTTTATGTCCCAAAGGT
Source organism: Torreya grandis (assembly GCA_037957365.1). Classification (NCBI taxonomy): domain Eukaryota; kingdom Viridiplantae; phylum Streptophyta; class Pinopsida; order Cupressales; family Taxaceae; genus Torreya; species Torreya grandis. Next base: position 1,188,024 of record JARHVA010002436.1, on the reverse strand, counting down.
CATCACCCATACAATTACACTAAAACTAGACCACAATCCATTTAAACAAAGATAGAGACTAATAAACCCTATCCTAGAACCTTTCATTCAAAGAGACGTAAAAAAGTTGTTGAGTGTAAGGATATTATTCCTAATAGAATTTTACTTGGGTGGCCATTTTAGTCCCAATCATAAATAAGAATGGATAAATTAGATTATGTGTTAATTTCATAAACTTGAATAAAGCTTCTGAGAAGGACAACTATCCATTGCCCTCCCTAGATGAGGTTATATAGATAATTAGTGGCTCTAAAATGATGTCCTTCCTAGATGGATTTTTAGGTTATAACGAAGTGTTGGTAGAGTCAGAAGATAGAATGAAAATTACATTTACCATAAAGTGGGGTACCTATGTATACAATAGGATGCCTTTTAGCCTAATTAATGTAGTAGCCACTTTTTAATGAGCAATGAATCAATTATTTTAAGGATTTCTAGGCAGATTTATAATCATCTACATGGATGACCTTACTATTTTCTCCAAGAATAAAAATGATCATGTAGGCCATCTACAATCAATCTTTGAAACATATTGAAGGTTTGGCATCTCACTAAACCCAAAGAAGAGCATATTTGGAGTTACAAAGGGTAATATTTTTGGACATATCATTATCAAAAAAGGTATCATCATTGATCTAGATAGAATAGAGGAGATTTCAATGATTACACTACTAAATAGCAAGAGAGAATTCAAGTCTTTCTTTAGGAAAATAAATTTCATAATAAAGTTCATCTTAGGATTTGCAAAAATTGTGAGACCCTTGAATTCAGTGATCAAATGTGATGCTAAAGTGGAATGGACATCTGAGGCTCAAAAGTATTTTCAAGACATCAAAGATGTTATATCTCAGGCCTCGATACTAATTGGTTTAGATTTCACAAAGGACTTCTACTTATATTCACTTTGATTAGAACAAAAAAAAATTGTTGTCCTAACACAAAAAAAAAAGAGATTGATCATATCATTACATTCATGATCATGAATTTTAAGGGTGTATAACTCAAGTATTCCATGATCGATAAGCAAATCTTAATTCCATCACTACATCCTAAGAAATACGACTATCGCTATCATTCATAACCCTTATATCAAGCTTACCTTGACACAAAATGAAATATGAGAATGCAGAGGCAAATGGATGGAGAAGTTGTAGGAATTTGATATAGAAATCAAGCCTACTAAAATCATTTGAGTTCAAGGCATCATCCAAATCATGACTGAGCTTGACCCATGCATTATTATTGAAGAATTTTGTGAGGCCTAGGTGTCTAGAGGGGAATGATATACTTACATAAATTAATATTTTCTTAGAGATACTTGTCCCCCAAAACTCATTCAAGAATTATGGAGAGCTTTGAGGCTTAAAGTTTCTCACTTTATGATTATAAAAGGAGTTATTTATACAATAAATTATGAAAGCATCTACCTTAGATGTTTATCAATAAAAGAGGCTCAAAAGATTTTGGAAAACCTACACCAAAAGATAGGTAGTGGTCATACATATGAGAATACCATAGCTCACAAAATCCTAAGAATGGGTTATTACTAGCCAACAGTCTTGAAGGATGCACATGCCCATGTAAGGACATGTCATGAATTTTAATTTTTAGCAAAAAGAGAAGTACATGAAGTAATGCCCTTGTAACCTATTATTAAGGGAAGGCAATTTTCTTAGTGGGGGTTGGACTTAATTGGTGTCATTAACCCAAACTCATCATAAGATCATAAGTTTATATCCACCACCATAGATTACTACACCCAATGGACTGAGGTAGTGGCCACTAAGAATTAAAGAGCATAAAATGTGATTTATTTCTTATAAGAACACATCATAACTAGATTCATCACTCCCATATCTCTATTTTTTGATAATGATCTAACATTCCAATAAGCTAAATTCACCAAATGGTATCATGACAATCAAATCACCATCAGTTCATCTTCTAACCACTTTCTTTAAGGAAATGGGTTATCTAAATCAATGAATAGGAAACTAATAGATGTGATTATAAATTGACTAGGGATAAACTTATGGACTGGCATAATCTACTCAAGTATACCCTATGGGTAGACCAAAAAAGGTATAAGTGAGTCCTCAAGGCCTCACTCTATTTGTTGGTGTATGGATGATGACTAGTATTCCTAATCATACTAAAGTTATCGACCTATCAATTCATGTAGGAATATATGGAACCAATTGATAAAGTAGAATCTCAATTTCTAGATATAATAGAAATGGAATACTCAAGGACTGAGGCCCTATAGACTTTCAACAAACATCAAGACATAGTCAAAATAAGGTTTGATAAAAGGGAAAAATTCAAAGCATTTAAGATCTCTAATCTAATGCTTATGTCGGATAAATCCCATGAAATTAAAGGGAATCATGACATAATAAATTTTCCTCACTATGGATTGGACCATGCCACATTTCAGAGATCTTGGGCAATAATACATTTCATTTAAGGGACCTTTAAGGTGATGAACTTACATATTTAGTCAATGGGTAGATTTTGAAACATTACTTCATGGTTGTACCATTTGAAGTTTCCCCTGAGTGATGAAGAAGGTGTGGTAGAGTTAGTAGTTTAGTTATCCTACTTTTTATTTTAATTTTCCCACTTTCTAGTTTAGTTTTCCTAATTTCTAGTTTAGTTTTCCTTTTTTCTAGTTTAGTTTTCTTGCTTTCTAGGTTAGATGTTTTATTGTTTCATTTAATGATCTGATTGGTTCATCCTGACATGACTAAACTAACATCCTAATTGATAGGCCCCTATTCATGCTTAAATTGATATATGATAAAGGGAAACTGCAAAGGGACTCAGAATTTTAGGTCTATTCATAAGCCTAGTACATTTTTATATCTCAAGTCTTTAGGATTTGGGTATGTAATTCAGGGTTGTGTCACAATTGAATATTTATACTATGTGTGTGAAAGTTTCTCTCAAATATTCTATATAAATTTAGAAAGTTTTATCACTCCATTAGACCAAGCACACTCTTCATACTAATACTTATTTGGAGATGATAATCAATAGTGTGGATGTAGCTATCAAGGACGTTCTGGAAAATAATTTGTTTTACAACTAGACTAGCTCATGGTGGTTTCGACTCTCCTTCCATTCATGAAAAAAATTAACCAAAGAATTAAAAAAGAGTGATCAATAAAACCCAAAGAAAATAAAAATAGGATCAAAGGCTCACATGATGAAATAAGGTCAATGTACCATGCATCATGCTCAAAAATGAAGGAAGAGGAGAGAAGGAACCCCAAAGGTATCTCTATCATGGCTATGGATACCTAGCTAGTAGTAGAGAAATTCTTGTGTTATTATGATTTAATGAGATTCAAAAGAACTAGACTAAAACCTACAACTACTCTAAGTTTTGTAAATAGCCTCACAACAAAGATTAAATAACATCACTTTAGCACACACAGATCTATGGATGTTAAGGAAAGTATGTTATATGATGTAGTTGAGTGTCTCTTTAATATCTTTGATTCAAGTATTTTTTTTGGCATAGTTCATGTCTAATTTAAAATTGTAAACCAAAATTTTTAGCTCTTGAATGTAAGTCCCCATTTGTTGTACCAAACATTCCCCCTATTTTTTAAAAAAACAATAATGGGGACCCACTTTGTTTTTTATTTGGCCTGTGTTTTTTAAGTTTTCTTCTTCATTCTATAGAAGTTTTATGGATTTCTCCTTAATCTCAACACTCAAAAGTATAAACAATGGTGTTTTACATTTTAGACTAGCTTATTAATGTCTTTTTGAAGTTTTTTACTTATGCAAGTTTTGGAAGTCATGTGCACTTTAAAAGACTTATCACTTCAAAAATTATTAATTTTAGAATTTCTTCATTAGACATTTTGATCGATACTTCTATTTAGGATTTGTTCTTCAGAGAAATTGTTTAGGACTTGTTCATCACAAAATTTTTTCAAAATAGTCTTCCTTATATCTAGTTTTAGTATATTTTGTTTAGGACTTGTTCATCAAATGTTTTATTTGGGATTTATGTTTTGGGTTTCCCTTATTCATAGCTAGTTTTGTTTGAAACTCCTTCATCAACTTTTGTGGTCAAATAATCTATTTAGGATTTTATTTTTTAGACATTTTATTCAGGGTTTGTGTTTGAATATTTTAATTCATGAGAGTTAGTTCGCTTGATCCCAACATAAAACCTAGATCTCGACTACCAAAATCACACTAGACTTATCCAGCAAGGCTAAATGACTTCACAACACATATCAAAGAACATAAAGATGTGGCTTCCTTGCCAAATAAGATAACAAGGTTTGAATTGTGGAGGTAAAGAAAGTTTATAAATATAGATTAAAATTCCATGAACTATAATTGAATGTAAAACATATATCAATGACTTTTAGCCCTATTGATGTGTTTATTTATCACAAGTAAATTCATATCTTAATTATTACTCTATGAATAAGCCCTAGCCACCTACACATTAACTAGAAAGATATGACTAGTAGAAATAAGTTTTCAAAATCTAGGAAACTAAATTTGAGAAAACTAGATGGGAGACAATGGATTCATCATCTCGAGTGTTTATAAGAGTATTTCCACCATCTCAATTTTTCATTAAAGATTTTACTAAATATACAGACATTATGTTTGACTCTAACTCTTTAATCACCTATATGCCAAGTATTCAGACCTATGGGATGCCATTAATGTTGTTAACACTTTATCCCATGAATAATATCTATTACCAGTATAGATCCAATTGGTGACAAATCTACTCTCTCTCAAAATACAAGGATTTCACTTCATAGTAGCCAAGCCTAAGTTTATGCCATGTATTGACCTACTATGAGACTTGTTTTTACCAATAAGGTGATAGATGACATCTTCCTACATCACATGGATCATAAGATAATCATGGCTTGTATCTCATGTGATGATTTCCAAAGGTATTTATCTTTGAAAATTTAAGATGCTTTATTCGACATGCACAGGGTGATATCATGGAATAAGAATAATTTGATTGACAAAACTTTGAGTGGATGGCTTCTTCCTAGGGATTCTATTATCATAAAGGGAAAAGACCTAGTACCTATCAAAAAATTTAAAATCAGAGTCCACATCAAGATGGACTTTTTGAATAAGCTATATGACCTCCCAAGCATCCATTTTATCCACCTAGATTGGGTGCCACTTTTAGACATGTTAATGACCTATGACATGACTTTTACCCTAGGGGATATTACCAATGTTAGGCTAAAGGATCAAATTCTAAATAAAGGCAAATGCCCCAATTCAGCAAGTCATTTTTATATGATGGGATACCTCCTTGATGTAGTAATGGGAACTATATATAAGGACTATGGGTCACTTTGGGGCCCATCTTTAGATGCATGAATAATCACATATATGATTATTATTCATTCATGCACATATATACATACATCAAGCATATCACCCAGATTATAAAAGACATATATCCTTAGGTATGGAAATCTATCCATGAGGCACCATTACCGAGGATATCTAAGAGTATAGTAGATGCACTGGCACCTCAAGGTGACTATTGGTTATATCTAGATTATACTATGATTATGGTCATTGGTAATAATTTCAACTACTTACATCTCTCCAATTATATGCTTGATAAGCTCACAAATCAAGAGATTACATTCTAACTTTGGTGGAGTGTAGAAGAAGATCTAATAAGAAAAAGAAAATCATGTTCTATGGATCCCATATGGTAATATTTTGAATGTGTTATGTAATGAAAAAACATTTTAGGGAGGTTGGAAATAAAAGGAAACATTATTCATTAGACACCCTACCTCATAAATATTAGGACCCTCATGGTTGAATTTAGAAACATATACAAGGCCTCAGTATTTCATACCATCACATTTATTATAACCATGATTTCTTGTTTATGCATACAAAATATGATTCCCAAGTCATGGAAAGGGCACAAATTATAGGGATCAAGGAGTAACATTTGAGGATAATTCAAGGAGAACCTTCAATTTTGCAACAAGAGATGCACATAAGGCTTATACCCCTAGAGGTTGGACTACTTTAGACTTCTAGGTCAATAGACCCCCATAACCAATAAAAGAACAAGGAGAGCCTTCTCAAGAAGCTCCCCAAGTATTGAAGTTTATTAATATATATCTTGGTGTGATTGAAATTGATCATTAAGAATCTCAAGGGGATCCAATTTTCTTGGAATCCTCTGATTTAGAAATCCAAGATCACTAAACTACATCACTAGTGTAGGAATCTACATGTAAAAAGGTTGTTACGGCCCCAATTTAGTGAGCCTCCTCCCAAACTAAGAAAGCTACAATCTGCTACAAGAAGAATCCAAGGGTTTCTCCCCTCTTAGGGAACCCAACTACTAATGAACCACTAGTAGGCACATCTTTAGTTCAACAACAAACTCTAGAAGGACAAGTTATGGATGAAGAATAATAATTGTAAAGAGCAAAGGTCTTCAACTTCATAGATGATAAAGGTAAATCACCTATGAAGGATGTCCATTTAGGTAAAAGACTTAGCCTTTAGTCTCTTCTTCCCTAATTTACTCTTTTATTCCCCTTCCTTCAATAAGTTCATTTGATTTAGTTCCTTTCAATACTATCACACAAACACCTCTGGTCACTCTAAAAATAGTGTATGTTTCCTTTACCCATATTGTTTCTATTTCCCCAATACTTCCAACCATATCTATTATTACCACCATTGTGTAAATTTCCTCTAAAACTACCTCCATCCATCCTAAAACTAAAAAGAAGGCATATAAAAATGTTGAAGGGATATTGGCAAGCTCCCAACTTCATGTATCATCCACTCAAATAAACTTATCCATGCCTTCCAATAGCTCTTCCCAAGGCACTACTATAACATCCTTAAGGAAGGACAAAAATGGGAAATAGGTGTACACAGTCCACCTAATACCCCAATATGGGGGTGTGGATTGGTCTAATATCATATGTCGCTCCCTTCTTGACTCAATAGTTAAAATATATTTAGAGAAGACATCAAAAGATCAATTAGATGAGACTATAGCTGGGGACACATAGCTAGTAAATCCATCATAACTAGGCATCCCTCCATAGGCAATTTATCTCAGATCAAAGGCTTCTCAAAATCCAAAATTGAAAATCATAGAGTTTCCATCTATAAGCTCTATGTTTGACAAACTTATAAGAAATGTCCAAAAGGTTAGGAAGAGGAAAGTGGAAGATGAAGTTAGAAGGGAAATCATTTTTGAAGAAAGACAAGAAGTCTTTACCTTGTCTAAAAAGAACAAGAAATTAGGGTAGTCCCCATATATATAGGACTTTAAGTCCCTTGCTAAAACTCATAAGGATGCTTTGATAACATTGCATTATGGGACTAAAATGGCCAGGAAGGAACTTAAACAAGAGCTAGAACAATAAAAGAGTAGTAGCAAAAGGTCCATATCCCATAGGAAATTGAGTTTGAGGTTCAATAGATTGCATCAAAGCTATAAAATGATTTAGAATCAATTGATGCAATGAGGTCAGAATTATCTCCTCATATAATTAAGATGCATTAATTGATTAATTTTTTGAATTAGGATAAGAATAAACTAAAGTTACGTATTATGTATCCTACTAATAAGACATATATCCATCTTAATTTAATGACACCATTAGAGGCTTCAAACATCCTCAACTTGGTGGTAATTACAACCTAAGAATCTATAGATTGGATCACAATAGCTATGGTAGTAATGCCAAAGTATCAGGGACATGAATCTCTCATTTTATAAATCATAGAAGAATTAAAGATATCAAAGGCAAAAGACTCAACTAGTAAACTTATTAGTATGATAAATTTTGGTCAACTCCTTCATCAAGCATTTAAGAAATTCAAAAAAAGATTTTAGGGATTATCACTTGAAAAAATTGAGGTTGAGATAATTTTTTATAATAAGAAGGTGATGGAAGTATAAATTTTAAAGATAAACTTCCAGAATACAAAGGCAAAGCATGCCAATCTCCTTGAGTAGGTAAACAAGGTGCACAGACCCTCATCACTCAACATGGACATTATTAGATAGTATCATGATGTATAATATTAGTTTTATCTTGATTTTGAAGCAAAGAAGAAGATTGTTGTTTCAACTTCCAATTCAACACCAATATCTACTACAATGTCTCTAACAATCAGTAGTACCATGTAAATGCCCATCCAACCTTAGTTTAAAGGCTAATTTTATGTGAATCCATGCAAAGGTGTTAATTTTTTACTCATAGTATACTTATTTTAGAACTTGAATAGGAAAGTTGTTTGAATTATTCATAAGTATGCACATGTTGCATCATATTATACAAGCTAACTTTATTTTAACAATTGTAAGTTAACTATGAATACGAATACATGCAAATTTGAAACTATAATTAGGATTGAGGTTCTAAGTACACCATGTAATTATAATTTTGCATACACTTAGAGGATGAGGTGACCCATCCCTAAGTCTATATATACATCTAGAACCCTCATTTTCAAGGGTTTAAAAAATCAATATGGGTAGAAGTCAAATTTTGATTGTCATGCATGCGTTGGTAGATTTTCTCTCCAAATTATATGTAATCAAGTTTTATCTTTTATTATTTTTTTGATTTATTAATTCTAAGTGTGCAATAGCTACTAGTAATTCCTTTTTTTATAATTGATATTCTAATTTTACATGTGCAATGTCTATTGAATAATTAGTAATTATTATTGATTATATGTAAGTATGTTGATTATCTCATCTTTCTATGTGTGTAGAAGTTTTTTCTCTAATATAATATTCTATGTGTGTGTAGTATCTACCTTATATACCTCCCTAATCTAAGTTATAATCTTCTAAGTGTGGGTGTGAAAAATCTACCCCAAAGGGAACAACCTTTGACTGAGATCTTTGAGTTTCCTATATCAACTATCTTAAACTGCTTGACTATGTTTGTATGTGTGTGTAATAGCTACTAGAAGTAAACATCATTTTTTAAAACACTTGTCCATGAATAATCCATCCTAAAGGTAATTCTTGAATTCATGGATCCCTCTTTTCTTCTCTACCCTTCCCTCTTTTGGAGTTTATTTCTAATGTTTTTCCACTTTAAATTAGTATCCACCCATTTTCCAACTTGCCTAATTTTAAATTTATTTTAGATATCATTCATCCATACATAGTCCTAGTTAACAACCTACATGTTTTTCTTGCTATTTCATCACTTGGTTATTCAACCACATAACTTCAACTCATATCCTAGAGTGGAGTTCTCTATTATGATCAAAAAATGTTAGAAGCTACCTCATTATGATTTGGTGTGTATAAAAATTGCATCAAAAATTACCCTTTCAAAATATCCCCTTCCTAAGTAAACACCCTTTTTTCTTCACTTTCATACTACATCTACTAGGTCGATCTTATTATGTATTCAATGCATGTTACATAACTAATTCATCCCAACTAACATAGTTTGAGACATAATGGATACTTTTCCTTCCTAATAAAAATTAAGTTGGTTGATCAATCTCAGTTAAAATTTTGAGAGGTTTTATATCAATAATTGGTTATAAATACCATGTTCACTTCAATCCAATAGATAAGAACATTTATTTTCAAATTGTTACAAATTACAATTATATTAATTATGCACTTGAGGAATTGTTTCATAGAATCTTGCCTTTGAATGAAATAAGCTTATCTTATGGAAAAGTCTTAGATTTAAAATAGGAGTCTTTTAGCCTAGAGATGATTTATATAATGTGATCCTTACAAATCCATAACAACCTCTTGAAAATCACCATCATTCAAGGGAGATATTGAGGCATGATATGTTCATTCAAAGTAAGTATTATAAACTCTTAATATTTCATTTGGTTAGATAAATATTTCAAAAGTAGTAGGTTAAATGTTTTATTCCTTACTTAGAATTACCTCTACATTGACTTGAGTAGAGTTTTCCTTTGCATGCCATGTTTAGTTTTCTTTACTGTCCCCTTTGTGCCACAAGTTTTAGTGAGCACTAGATTATATTTATTTTATGTATTATATGCCTAACTAGGGTTATTGTATGGTGTTACTTGGATAGAGGATTTATAACCCTTTCTATTGGTTTTGTGTGATAAGATATCCCTTATCTTGTTTATTAGATCCAAATTGGTCATGTCCTGATATAAATAGCTATGAAATGAGTTATTGGTAAGATTACCTTTCTTGTGCTTGGAATTCACTAAGTAGAACAAATTATATATCCATCCTAATTTATTAAATATAGTGACCAACTTTGTTGTTTTGGGTTTTATTTCACTTTTCTACTGATGCATTCAAGTATGGGATACAACTTGTCTCACTTCACTGATTGATCAAATAATAGCAATTAACCTTTATTCACCCTTAGAACAAATTTTATTAAAAAGTGTTAGTAGACTCATGGTGTTTATTTGAACTCAAATATCCCTATATCAATAGGCAATACATACATAACCAATACTCAAAAGAGGGCCTCAAATTTGTGTAGTTCTACCCTATGTTTGGTAAATTGTGTGCATAAGGGTGTAATATACTATTTGAATATGCATGCAATGATCTATCTTGTAACTTAAAAAAAGTCATTCATGAGCTGATATTTGAATGTTTTAGACCTATAATATGATCATTTCTATGTTTGATATGAAAATTGGAATAAATAGGGTAGATTAGAGTGCTTGTGTAGTTGATTGACTTAATTTAGTAGGTGTTTTCTTAGTGTTTTTTAGATAATGAATGAGAAGGATTAGACTTGTATTTATACCACACCTTTTGAAAATATATCATGGTAGGGTTCAATAAGACTTGGATGACTTTTGGCAACTATATTCTAGATAAGGATCTAGACATTATCATCGATGGTAGTGTCCTTCTCAGATTGGTAGTGCCTAGAGGGATAGAAAATGAGTATGGATATAAAACTAACAATGAAGGATGTTTATCATGTTTTAATAATTTTGTGCATTTAATGAGACCTAGGTCATTAGAATCATATGTATTAGACTAATAGATAAGAATTTAGGCATAAAGAAATGATGAATGCAAGCCTTTCAGTAGTAGGGAGTTTTAGAACTAAAAGGTAGATCCCTAATTAATATGTTTCAAATGTACAAAATTGATATGTTATAAATATTAAGTTTTATTGTCTATATTTTCCCTCCATTTAATATAATAATGCATAAAGATAAAATTACTAGGTTAAAGGAAATAAATGTGTACTTAAGTGTGTATAACACACCTTAATTTTACTTGAGCCCACTATGAGTGCTTTGATGATGTATGACATGTAACCAAGAGCATGTTATAGTGTAAATCATTTGATATAAGATAAAATTTTAAATAATTGACATGCTTGAAAATAAAGAGAACAAGGAAGGAGTCCACATGTGTGTCAATGCTACCATGTTTCCCCTTGATTCTTTGACTTGGAAATTATGCTTCTTTATGAAGTATTAGAGATAGAAAATATTCATACCTAAACTTTAGAGATTTTAAGGTATTATTCCCCCAATATATTGGAAGGATGAGTTATGACATGGCCATTGAGATCATTATATCTCAATTTCATAACTTATGTGTGAGTATATATAATCTAGTAAGGATGAGTGATTTAATAGACTCATCTTTTAAATCTAGTGAGATTAGATGATTTCATCACTATAATCTATAAATATAATGAATTTTAATGATTTAATCACTTCAACCTATAAAATAAACTAATTTTTATAGTAGAAAAGTCTCAATAACAATACATCATAGTGTAGTTGGTGTGTCCTAGTGAATATTATAATTGGATAAGTTTGAAATTTTTGATGAAATAACATGGTATATGCACTTATAATATGTTTGAGCTAGAGTATATGTGTTATAAATATAAAAAAATAAATTTTTCATATATGCAAAATCAATGTAATGTATAGTATTCCAACATAAATGTTTATCTAAATTATGGAACTAAATTAGAATTTATGCAAGAGTGTAGATCATGTCTTTATGATAAACCACCACTAAAGTCTAGAGATACTGAGTAAGTGTATAAGTGTGGAGGTCATGATTTTATGACATGCCCCCACTTAAATATAGAAATGTGGTGGTGTATAAGTGTGGAGGCCACATTTTTATGGCATGCCCCCATTGAAATATATAATCTATGAAAAATGTGGAGGTCTTAATTTTATGACATTCCTCCACTAATATGCCCCATTTTAAGGCAATGGATATTTAACTACTAGGTATCTTACATCAAAATGGGAAGGTAGTTGTATAATTTGTTTATGAATCATGTATCATATAGGTATAACATGTCAAAGTAGATATATCAATTAGGTTTTTAGTATGTGATCAAATCAAGTCCTAAGATGCATGATATAGATCATGGCATAGATAGTAACAATACAAGCTCAACAAGTAATTAATCACACATACAAGAACACTAACTATAATGTAAATGAATGGTCCAAGGAGACCTTATATGAGGGACATGTTCAAATGCTACACAATTGAAGGGGATGAACTATTTAAATGTCCATGAGCATAAAATGACATTTTTAAATGTCCAAACAACATACATTAGCACAAGGGCCAATAAGAAAGAAACATATTTAGATTTTCCACAATCAATATAATAACAAGTAACTAAATACACTAAAGAAAGTGATAAATATATTAATCATAAGAAACCATCATAAACATATTACACTAGTCCATACATATATGTGTTAGAAAAAAAAGTTATGTAGCACAGTATATCGAGCACACTGTGAAATATATGATCATGGATATATACATGTGTAAGAATTATAATATAATATCAAACATGATAATTTATAAATGATAATAAAGGATATGTAACCTATATCAATCATGATCAAAGAATAATATTCTCCCAACATACTATATGACATAAGTAAAGGAGAGGTCCAACATCTAGAAGTACATAGATCATGTGTTTGGGTATGCTAGTATCAAAATTAAAGATGCATGAAACATGTGTATATAGGAATTAAATTATATGTTATTTACTAACATAAATCAAATAACATAGATGCCAAGGAGATAATAAACATGGGAATGTTGAATATTTTTGGATTTTTGGATTTATTTGAATGTTTTTGCATTTTTGTAATATTTGAATTTTTTATATTTTTGGAATATTTAGAAGGATAAGTGAATAAAAAATGTAGAATAAAAATTGCTACTAGTATATAATGTACTCATACAAAGGAAGCCTCAGCCAAGGCTGTATATCATATGTGACATATTCATATGTTGCATAATCAATATCATCTAGATCATACCAATATTTTGTGTTATTAGGATCATAATCATCAATGTAATCATTATTATAAGATACATGGAACTTCTCAGGTTATTCTTAAACATGTGATATATCATTATAAGAATTTATGTATGAAAAACCCATTGCACCATAAATTGGAATTTCCTTCTTGAAAGTTTTCTCCTCTTGATTATGTTCATCATTATCAAAATGTTGCATCTCATTATGGACTAGAGAAGAGTCATGTATCTTTGTTTGAACACTAAAAATATATATAATTTGTGCTGTGATTTATTTATTTGAGGATGAAAGAAAAAAAATTGTAGTATTGTACTTAATTATTTATTCATCTATGATGTTTGGATCATTAGCAACCATATTTTTATCAGTTGATGTTGTAGGCATGTATTGATTTAAAAATGCTTTTGTTATAAACCCTTTTTTTAGAATGTTTATTTTCTTATCTAGAGTTTGATTTTATAAATTTTATTCTTTATATTTTTATAACACTACCTTTTGAATCTATTTTTGTTATAATTTTTGTATTTTCAAGTGTTTTGGTTCTAAATTATCCTTTGGTACCCATATTTTTTTTTTGGCATTGGTTTTTTAGGAGAGGTACTCATAATTTGACTTCATTATTTGATTGATGTATCAAATATATGATCACTACTATCATTCATCTTTGTATTATGTACTTCAAGGCAAAATAATAATCTATATGATTATCATGCATTCTATGATATGCACAATAGTATTTTGATCTCCTTATAGGATGTAGAGGAGGTTTTTGAATCACTTTGTTGTGAAACATTTCTTTTAGTATTTAACTTGGACTTTTATTATCCTTTTGTTCATTTTTTAAATCACTAATTGTAGATGAAGTATCTTTTATCTTCTTATTTTGATATGAAACCTTATTGGGCACAACACTAGTATATTATGGATTTTTATTATATGTAACCTAATATTGTAACTCTTCTATTAACTTACTCATAAGGATGATTTGATAATTAATGGCTCCACAAAAAAAAAAAAACTTTAGTTACTTCATATTAAATATGCATAGACACATCATCTAGAAGAGATGTGTGAGGTAGAGGGGTTTGAGGAAGGACATATTGATTACCTTCATTAGAAATAATATAATGGGCCACCTCACCACTTAAAATAGTGATGTAATGGACCTAATTAGTGGGATGTTATATATCACCCTCCTTAGAGTTAGTATGATGAAAATGTTCCTTTTTATCCATATTAATCATGATTTTAGGAAAAAAAATCTAATTTTTAAGTTTTGAATATCTTAAAATTAGAATTCAAAGATTAGAATAATAGTAAATCAAGAAACCCTAGGTCAACCTAAAGTTTAGGGACCAAATATTGGGTTCACCAAATTTTTAACCCTAGTTTTTTATAATATGGTGGGGATATGGCTAATAATAATAAATAGTTCAATCATAAGGGTGATAAACTAACTATAGTAGGCTAATTACTTGAAAACTCAGATAAACAATAATATAAATTTATACAAATTTAATTATTCAGGATATTAAAGTATATCTAATAAAATATATTAAAATAAATAAGAAATACTAATACTTGGTTTATTATGTGCAAGTAGATCTAGACTAAAAACATTTGTAAAGTATGCAGGATCAATATTTTAGATCAATCATCAGATTTTAAATTTTTTACATCTATGGATGTAAATAATGCTTTCAAATCAAGAAACTACCATTTATTCTTGTTTCTAATTATGATGTAAGTGTCCAATATGTAATAATAACTAGATTTGGATGTGACTAACTTCATTATTCAAGGTTTTATATCACCTTTCAATAAGTATATTCATATTTAAGATGTAGGTTATCACTCTTCATGGATTGATCAAACCTTATATCTTCACCATTATAATGAATTTTATAAAAATGGGTAATTGGTTCATGATTTCGAGTTGATTGTTATCACTCAAAAGTGCACCCTTGAAAGAATGTGTGTATGTTTTCACTCTTGTTGATACAATGGAAACTATCCAAGGTGTGTGACCTTATGTTGGAGATAATATAAAAATGAAGAGTTAGTTCCATTTTTTACACTCACTAATTATCTCTAAACTCTCCAATTATGTCCTTTCTTGACAAGGAAAAGAGTAGAAAGAGCAATGCTAAAGCTTAAAATGTAAATGAAAAACTAAAAATTGGGATGATGCACCAATAATAAATTCAATTATGCCTATAATTTACATAGTTTTTAATATTAATAAATTTTACACATTCACTTCATTTTCATACAATGGCTCTTACATTAGTTATTCATACACAGATCTTGACAGACACTCACATTAGCTTGAGAAGAATGAACAATGTTTGAATTACTTCTAAACTAGGTAGAAATCAAACTTATACACTTTATATGACCTTAAATAATTCACATGTATTTCATAAAGGTGAGATATTTAGACATAAATATATGAAAAATAATTATTTTCTAAGTTACATTAATGAATATTAAGAACACACTTCATAAACAACTTTAAAATGGCAGAAAGTTAAACTCTTTATTGCTTCCAAAATCATGTGAGGTAGTAAAAATTTTGGTAGATTTTCAGTAATCCAAAATCATAATCTCCATAAATAACTCAAAAATTAATGTACATATATAAATAAATAAAATATAAAGAAGATGAGAAGATCTAGAAGATTCCATGTTAGTTTTAGTTCACTCTTGCTTCAACTAAACCTAATTAAAACTTTAAATTTCAAAATAACTTCCCCAAAAATTTTACATAATAATTTAATATTTTAAAAATTATTTACCTTGGAATATGGCATGGTAGGAGAGATAATAGGTTTTAAAAGGTCAAATATTCTTCATGCATAGTTTAATTGTCTTTAGTCTTGAAGATATCTTATATTAACTCCTCTTGAACTTGTAACTTGTATTTAACTCTTTTTTTATTTTTAGTTAACTCCTTTTGATATTGCATGCATATTGAATTTTTATTTCAATTACCTTTATTTTTATCTTGGATTTTGACCTAAATTTCTTGACTTGCAACTTGGAGTTTGACTTCAGTTATCTCACTTGCATTTTGCATGCATGTTTGACTTCTTGACTTCTATAAAATTATCCCAAGGGGGGTGTATTAGGAGAGAGTTTGAATTTTGACCTTAAAATTATCTTATTGCATGAAAATATTACATCAAATCTTAACCAAGACTTAAACTCAACTTAATCACTCTTGCATGTTTCAAACTCCACCTTTATAGGGTTAATTGAAGATTCTTCTTGTTGACTTGACCTTATCTAAAATTAGTCCAAATGGGGGGATAAGTATAGAGATAAATAATAATGTTTATTTTATTTTATTATTAATAAAATATCTCTAGTAATAGTTCACTTTATGATGATAATAACAACTCTTCATATTGGTTCTTTTGGATATGCCCATCTTTTATGGTTTTGGTAAGCTTCTTGAATGCACTGTGAGAACCTAAAACTTGATGAGATTAAATTATTTGAACATATAATTAGTTTAAATATTATTTTATAATTATAAATATGGTCAAATATAACTTTAAAAAATTCAGATCCAAACTCCATGTACAACTTTAAAAAATGTTATTTTATGCTCTCTTGAGCTCTCTTGGACTCAAGAAACCCTAATTTGAATTAGGGGGTATAAAATTATTTCCAAGCCTAAATAAACACTCATAATATTATAAATTTATATGTATTAATTTTCAATTTCTTTTAAAAGTTTTAAAATCTCTAAAACTCTTCACCAAACTCCCAAACAAAAATTCACAAAAAATATCTACTTGCTACGTACAGGGTGACTTAGAGATTTTTTTCAATGATTTGAGACTATTTTGAATTGGTTTTCATTTAATTATAATTTTTTAACACATATATATAAATTATAAATATTTTAAAAATCATTTTTTCCATTTTAAAGACCTGAAACACTAATTTCCAACTCTATTTTTGAGCAAAATAGTGAAAAACCATGGTTTCCTTCATGATCAAACCTATGTTTTGGGATTTTATCTCTCATAAGTTTAATTAATGAAATTAATAAATTTAAAACATTAAATTACATAAAAATAAATCTTTATGTCAAATTTCAAGATATTTCATTAAATAAAACTCAAAATATGCACTTTTTGGTGTTTCTTAACTTGCACAATTTTATTTTTGAGTACCTGTAGGTCTACATTTTTTCTATTTTATTGAGTTTTATGAGGCATAAATACCTAATTATTTTTTAATTATTATCATTTAATAACATATCTCATAATTATATCCATTTTATATGCTCAAGAAATCTCTTAAACTACTCAAAAATGCCTTTTCTGACTGTCTCTCTTGCTTGCTTGAAATCCTGCAACATGTGCCTTTACCTTTATCCATTATTTGAATAAATTTTTTGATTTATTAAAATTTATTAAGGTTTTTTATACCTCATATTATCTCACACCACTTTTTTTTTAATCAAATAACTCAAAAATGTAATTATATCTCTTAAAACTAAGATATTGGGGTTTTTAAAGTGTTTTAGAACACCTTTCCTTCTTAACGATTGCTCATAAATTTAATAAAATATAATATTAAACCAATAAATTTAATATTTATTCAATATATGAATCAAAATTTCTCTAATAATTTCATAACCAAATCTTCTTCACGTTGATGTATCGAGCATTTGAAAATTGTCTTCACTAGTTTGCAACTAGCTAGTTAAAGGAATAAAAGAAACCTCTATCAAAATTCAAACTTGTGAGTTTTTATTGAGAAATGTTTTTTTTCTTGATGAAGGTATTATTATGTTTTTTTATATATTTTTAATCCTTACTACATAAATGGATTCTTATTGAAAACCTTCACATAATCAACTTTGACCAATGGTGGAAATATTGTCAACATTCTTGGCAACTTTGTTGGGATATTTTCCTACTAAATACTCAAGACCAATAGGTATATACATTAGTTTATATATTAATGAAAATATCACAAAATATTAAACTTAAAATTCCTTTTCAAATAACTTTAAAACTAATAATTACCTCAAGAAACTACAACACTTGTGCATAAGCACTTATTGAATTGAAAACTAGAACAACTACCAACTAAAAAATGTGCAAGATAACACTTAGAGAAATTAAAAACTAAACTAATAATATATCATGTTCATAATATCACTTATATTATATTAAAATCTAAAACTACTATATACAACACTCAACATCCACTTGGATCAAAACAAAAATCTCTTAGGTCCTCTCCATGTGGTTGGCAAAGATGAGGATAAAACTATTGTTTGAGTGACATTCTAATTGGATCAAATTTTTTTATTATTGTCAACCTCTTTGTATTGTCTCCAAATGAATCAAATGAAGCAAACATATTTCTAATATAAATAAACTTTCCATATGATTCAATATTCACCTCATGTTTTTCTCCAACACTAAGAAAGCTCTCCAATGTAACCACATTTCGATCCATAGGAATAGCTACAATTTCAGCCTTTAATATCTCACTAAAACAATGTTCTTATCCTTATGTGACATATTTAGACATTTCATCTTGATTTTTAACTACTTTATATTGTTAAATCTCTTCAAAGATCCCCAAATACTTCTCTCTAGCTTCATCAGGGTCTACTTGAGATATACTTTAATCAACATCTTCCTGAACATGTTTTATAACCTTGGAAATTTCTTTATCAATATCTTTACAAGGAGATGTAGGATTAAAAAGATTCTCAATGTATTGAATCAGTTCAAGTTACTTTTTCCAATCTTCATAAAAAGATTCTTTATCCTCACTTGTAGCTTTTTCATCTTTATCTAGTTCATGTATAGGGTTGTTACCTTGTGAAGCTACTATTACAATCTCACTAGCTACTACCATGTCAACCTAAACATCTTCATGATAGACTTATTGAGTCTCACTTTCATCTAAAATTTGATTTTTCTCATCAAAGGTTGAAACATGATCTTATTCTATGTCAAATTCAAACTCATTTAACTAATACAACCCTTCATCATCCTCTCTTGAAAAATTATCCTCTTCATCTCTATGGTCTTCTTTTGCTTTTCATACCATATGTTCTCCTTAAAAAAGGGATATGGTGGGAAGGCAAGAGTTTTAATTTGGTGTCATAGGAATATAGGTCATTAATTTCTACTCTTAAATGTGTGTTGGGATTAGAGAGGCATTAAGAAGGCTTTGATATTTAGACATAATAGTTTCATTCAATATTTCTTCGCAAGAAGGGAAATAAACTTGTGTTAGGGATTCATGTTTCAATGCTTCATACTTAACTTTCCACTCAAAAATCAACCTCTCGCATTCTTATATGATTTGATATTCATGGAAAATTTAATTTTTTGGATGGGTTAAGGGATCAATAAACTTGAAAACTTTTTTGGTTTAGCTTTTACAACCTTCTCCATTTCTTGATTTCAGATTGGCACAAGAGGAGATTCATTATTAAGAGTAGGCATGACATAATTCGGAGTCTTAATCTAACAAGGTTTCCAATATTTAATGGTCTTAGGCTCTTATGGAAGAGTAAAGGTTTCATAAGCATATACTCTTTTATAGTATTATGATTCCTAAAACTTGGAATATTGAAGCAAGTATATTGTCTTGAAGATTCGAGTTCTTATTTCCAACTTTGAATTTTGGACTCGATCCTTTTTACTCTCATGAGAATCTATTGTATTGGTTATCTTTTATCCTCATTATATCTTTTTAATGATTATATTTCTTACTAATTTATATATGCTTGACAT
Organism: Torreya grandis; assembly: GCA_037957365.1. Lineage (NCBI taxonomy): Eukaryota > Viridiplantae > Streptophyta > Pinopsida > Cupressales > Taxaceae > Torreya > Torreya grandis. Next base: position 1,167,866 of record JARHVA010002436.1, on the reverse strand, counting down.
GCAAGTTCTTCTTGATGGTTATTGTATTCCTCTTCCCTATCACACTCCATACATTATCTCTCAAAGTCAAGTCTTATCTCTTGCACATTATATTTAGGCTGATTAAAAATATGATTAGGGGTGGGAAGGGGTAAATATCATGAGAATATTTATATATTTTTGGTTCAAGTCCACTTGAGTTGAATCCATAAATATTATCATCTTGATATGAAAGACATGAAGGTACAAAAGTTACATTTTCACATAATGAAGGATTGAAATACATACCAACTAATGCTTCTTAAGCACTTGGACTGCTTAAATCAACTATATATAAATTTTATTCACTAGATATTGAGTACTTAATAAATATATTTACTATAAATTTTCAAAAATAGCTCCAATATTTATCAATCTTTTATGTTATTATCCTACCAAAAAATTATTATCACTCAAAAGTGCACCCTTGTAACAATGTGTACTTTTTATCACTCATATTTATATAATGGAAATGATATAAGGTGTGGGGCCTTATTTTAGATAAAATATACATATTAATGGTTGGTTCCATTTTGTACACTCACGTACTTATCTCTAAACTCTCCAATTTTGTGTTTTCTTGACTAATAAAAGGGTAGAAGGAGCAATTTTAAAGCTAAAAGTAGAAATGAAATCCATAAATTTAGATGATGAACTAATAATAAATTAAATTATGCTTATAATTGATACACTTTGAAATCTTAATAAGCTACACATTCACTTAATTTTCATATAATGGCTCTTGCATCAATAATTCATACACAGATCTTGACAGACACTCACACTAGCTTTAGAAGAATGAACAATGTTTGAATTCACTTCCAAATTAAGTAGAAACCAGACTTAGACACTTTATATGACTTTTAATAATTCAGATTTGTTTCAAAAATGTGATATATTTATATATAAACATGATAAAAATAATCATTCACTAAGTTATATCAATGAATATTAAGAACACACTTCATGAACAACTTAAAAATTGAAGAAAATTCGGCTCTTTATTGCTTCAAAAGTGAGGTAGTACAAATTTTGGTATAATTTTAGTAAGAAAAAAAACATAATATTCTTTAATCAATCAAAAATTAATGTACATATAGAAATGAAGAAGAGCGAGAGAAGGAATACAAGAAGCTCCAAATGAGTCCTTATTGTATCCAATCAGAAATGTATCAAGTCTATAAATCAATCATAACTCAGAGAAGATAGATACTACTTACACTTTCAATTGAGGATACATTAGATAATCAGGAACATGATCAATATGTGGATCTACTAGACCTAATTAAGGGATCTCTTATCAAAATTATAATACTATGGAGGGTTCCAAATCCTTCAGTCAAGCATAATCATGCAATAACCCTAACTAAGCCTTATGTTTTCATATTCACTAAACTAATAATAAGTAAAGAAAATAAATCTAATCTAGTGCTCACTAAAGCTTGTGGCACAATATGGGGGCTAGTAAATAAATAGAATTAAACATTCATAAGATAATCTCAATTAAGCTATGTATGAGTAGGAATCTAATACATGGAAAAGAAGAGTAATATTATTTAAAATCCAATACTTATGTTACTTCTATTTACTAAAGAGAGGAGAAAAGTTAGATAATACCTACCTAAAAGATGAACCTATTGAGACTTAATCTATCCCTTGGCCAAAGGGGATTTACAATAGGTTGTTTTGGTTTGTTAATATCACTAAGAAATACCAAAACATCCAAGATATCTCCACAAGACTAGATTATCTAAATAGAAACCCTAAAATAAGACTCCTCAAGTAGAATGGTGGAAGAGAATATTTTAAAGCGCAAATGAATAATAACTTTTAATGTCTCTTTAAAAATTGAAAAATTATCTTGTGTGTGTGTGTGTGTGTGTGTGTGTGTGTGTGTGTGTGTGTGTGTGTGTGTGTGGATTCAACCCTAATCCCTTTTGAATGTTTTAGTTGATAGGATCAACCTAGTCGACCTAGTACTAATATTGATAAAAAAATCACTAGGTCATAGGCTAGGTTAACCAAGAGCTGACCTAGACCCTAAATGAGTTTCACCAATAAGAGTATAGGGTCGACCCAATTGACCTAGTACTATAAATTATCAAAAGGCATTTTAGGTGAGGAAAAGGGGTAAAAAAGATGAAAAAACACTAGAGGAATGTGTAAAAGAGAAGTAATAGCTTAGGGTAATATTTTGAAGAGCTAATTGGATTGGTAATAAAGGAAAATAATCTTGTGAAGCACTAATGGTCTACCCACCCCTTTCTTGATGTACCCCTTAGGATGTGCACTTAGAGAGATTGAGACTCAATGGATTCCTTTAGGATAGAAATCATCATTTATTGATAAAAGTTAAAAATATTATGTGTATACATATGCCCCACCCAAATATCATCACATATCACATAAGTACAATAGGGTATGGTGCTTATATAAATAATATAGTAACACACAATGCTGAGGATAAAAATTTTGCAGTATTTTAAAACATAAAATAACTAAAATTAAATGATTAAAAGGGAAATAACTAAAAAGTTAAATGTAATGTGTACCTTGAATTACCTTTATTGTTATATGGTTATCAGTTGTGTTTGTAGTTTTGATTATGGAGGGTGTAGATACTAATTTTTACAAACCTAAGAATATAAAACTATAGATAAAAAATAAACAAATGAGAGAAATCCAAAATAACTAGTGCTATGTGGATATGACGTACTTGGAAATTTGGCAAGTTAGGGTGACAAGTGTTATGTTAGACCAAATGACCAAGTCAAAATTTAGAGTAAATAAGGTAACCAAAAATCCAAGGCTACTAAAGACCAAAAAACCCAAAAAAGTAAACTTTAATTAAGAAAGGCAAACTCACAAAATCAAACCAATGATACATGCCAAAAATGATGGTAATCAAACATTAATGTAAAATTAGCAACAATCCTTAAATAAATATGAAAAAAAAATGGTAAAACAACATTTATGAGTGAGCAATGACAATCCTTAATCATTAATGGAAAAAAGTGTATAAAATGGAAAACAACATTGGTGAGTAAGAAGTAGCAAGCCAACCTCATTAAATAATGGAAATAGTACATAAAATTATAAATGAACTCAAGTGTCCACAAAAAATGTAGTGCAAAACTAAAAAATGGTAAAAAGAGAACAAATCAAGTCTATAAATTTAAAGACATGGTGTAAAGAAAGTAATCAATAGTTACTCAAACATGTTATTTTGTTCTAAGGATAGATAAAACTAAAATAAATTAGTGCTAGCATGTTTTTAATTTATGAAGAAGAAGGAAGTATAGAAGAAAGGAAAACAAATTTGGAATCACAATTTGCCTGTAAATAGGGGAAATGAAATGGGTGGAGGTGATAATGAATGAAATACCAAGGTAGAGCAACTCTTTATTAAAGTCAAGACACTCAAATTAGGTTTATCAAAATAAGAGGATGTTTAACCTTATGGACTCTAAATAATTTCTCTTAGCCACACAAGTCTTAGGTCAACAAATAAAGTATGTATATCATCATATGAAAGATATATGCATGAAAATTAAAAAATAACTACCTTCCCATAATGTGTTCCTCATTCCTCGGCACCCCTTACAAAACTATTGATCTACTATGAAGATTGGGTACTTACATAAAAACATTAGGTAGCACCATAGAGTTTGTTGAATTATCATATTCCAATTTACTAGCCTATTTCACCCCAATGGACCTTAGCTCTATTGCGAGGCTAACTGTGGAGTTTGAGCTTCAATTGGAGATGGGATATGTGCTTGGAATCATGTCTTTTGGTATGATTTTGAATTTTGATATTTATATGTTTCTTTTTGTATATCATTGCCTTTTGTTTCAAATGATTTATATTTAAACTTTCTATTTTTCTATTCCTCCTCCATACGGATTTATAAAACCAAACATGTGTGCTAAAAATGACTATCATTTGAATAATTGAGACTTGGTTGCTAAGAGAGAGAACTCTAGAGAGCATGGTGTCTAAGAGTCTTGTAAATCTAGGTGAAATAAAAGTGTTATCTTGACTTCAACCTTGTTTTATACAATGTGGAATAAAAGGAAACTAAATCAAGAGGAATGAAACATGAAACAATTTAATTACTTTAAATTAAAAAAAATGTGAAAAGGGTGACAAATGGATATAATGACAGAAAAGTGTGATTGTTTATCATGAGGATGAGGGAAATGGAGAAAAACATGACAACATAGATTGTTATGAAAATTTCATCTATAAAAAGAAGAAAAATCTAAAGCTAATAACAAATATTCAAAACTCATAACCATTGAAAAATATATGATATAAAAGGAATAAAAATATGGTGATTTTATGAGGAAGGATAGGTCTTATCCATGGCCTTACACTACAAATCATAAATGAGAAACTCATGAGGGTACCAACAATAATATGGGAAAAAGTAAATGGGATAAGAAAAAAATGGTATTTGTGAGGAAGGATAGGTCCTATCCATGGTATTACCTACAACTCAGAAAGAGAACCCCCATATGGATTCTCTTGGTTTTTTAGGTTTTGTGACATGATCTTTGCGAGTTGTCTTGTGATGATAATTGACCTTGGTGGTATTAACATATTGAGAATTTTTGTAATATTGGTCATAATCAGCATCAATATCACAAATATACTTGGTAGTTTGTTGATTATTAGTTATGAAAAAATATTTTTGGTTATTGGTGTAGACATCCAATTCTTAACACCATCTGTGTTGAAATTATCAATCTTACTCAAATGCACATTTTAGGTCAAAATCACTAAAACACCCTAAATGGTTTGAAATTGTCATTTACAAGTGCCGATTTAGGCCAAGTGTCCCTAAATAGGGCAATGAATTTTATGTGATTCTTAACTTTGATCAATTCTTTTCAAGTCAAAATGATGATTTCACTTTCTTGTGCCCTAGATCACTCTGTTCTTATAATTTGTTAGTACATGTCATGTACCTTTTTTATTTTGTGTTGGAAACTTATTAAATGGGAATATGGCTCCAATGCAACTAACATCACCTTCCAATTCTTCTTGAGTCAAATTATGACCTAGTAATATGACTTTTTGACCATTTTGATTAATTGAGGGCTAGTTTCCAAATAATTTCACAAATGTTGATTAATTATGTTTAAAGATAATTAATCTAAATCAATATCTTAAGTTAATTTTCCCTATAACTTTTTGAATATTTCTTTTTTAAAATTAATTTATATTAGTTGCATCACCTAATGAAATCATTTCTTGGAAAGGCATCCCTAGGCCATAAATGCATAAAATATCTAAATCATGGCCTCCCATGCCCCATTAATTACCCTTCTTCCCAAATCATTATGAGGGAATTTATTGATTTTAGCCTCCAAAATTGAATGGATTCTTGGCCAAACATCTTGATCTCAAGATGGACAATCACAATTCATTGTGATCAATCTCAAAAATATATAAATAAAAGGGCATAGAACATCATTTTTAAGCTTAAGTATTGTAATATTATAATGCTAAAATCTCTTCACAACTAATTTGTGTTTTGATTATTATATTATTAATATTTTGATGAGATTCATTTGATAGGAAATTATATAGTTTCAATATCATGAGCCTAGGTATTATGGGGTGTTCTTGAGACATTGGAGGAGTTTGCCACCATTATTGATGAAGACAAGAATGTTTGATCACAGGGAGAACATTTTTTTAAGCTAATTTTGAGCAATGGAGTTACTTAGTAAGGTAATGGTTTACTTTATCTCATTTTCATCTTATTGTTATTATCAAAAATTTGCATGAATATATTAGCTTGATTTAATTAACTCTCTATGAATTTTTCTTTGATTTATTAGATTAATGCTTAACTAATCATTTCTTATAATCCACTCTACATTTTAGCATGCTTAGTGGGATTGAACCCCATGAATTCAATCAACTAGCACCTAAAAGTAACTTTCTAACCATTTCCTTGTAGAATCTTGGTGTGGGGGAGAAAAGAAGGTGAAAATTTGAGAAAAAAATTCATTTTTTTGGAAGTCATGGTTTTGTCCTCTTGCCTATAACCCATAACTCACACAGTCATGAGATTGCCTATCCAAATAATAAGATTTCCTAACTAAGTCATGGTATTATCAATAAACCATTAATTATTAGGTGATAATACCATAACTTGTAAGTAGTGGTATTTGCATAGAACTTACATCTTGAGGTCACACACAATTTACATCTAGATTGTGCTAACTCATTTGATGAGATCATAGACAAGGGTGTATAGATTGAGAAGGATATTATTTCTAAGGGCCTTATTAAGATCTTTAGTTACATAAGATAATCTTAAAGGATTTAATAAGAACATGGTTGGAAATGGGGTGACTAAAACAAGGCATGTATAAATGGTGCAGGCTCTATTGGCCCCAAATGTACAATTAGATCACCATAACCTACCACCTAATTTGCATAGCTAGCATCCATAGAGGGAAAATCATGATGGTTTCAATGTCTTTAGAAAATTAAGAGAACCAATTGAAATATTGTTCCAAAATCTTGCAATAGCTAACCTAATTGTATGGCCAGTACCAAGGCCATTTCCTCAAGATCAATCAAAACTAAATTGGTACAAAGAGAATGAATAGTGCAACTTTCATCATGTTATTGGTCATGGTGGTTATCATTGTGTCCAATTATGACATATTATTGAATATCTCATTGAGATTGGGGAAGTTGAGATTAAATTGGTCCCTAATTAGGATAAAAATCAAGATATGAGAATCTATAAGGAGCCCTTTCCTTGACATAATCAACTAACACCAAGGAATAATAAAAATCACAGAAAAAATCAAGGACAAAGGTAGAATTAGAACTAGAATTAGGGTTAGGATTAGAATCATAATCAGCATGACCATAATCATGATCATAATACCCATACTAACAATGTGGGTTACAACAACATGCCTTGTGACTATAACAATATCATGGGGTGCATTTCTATAACCCATATTATCACTGTTACAATTAAACAACATGAACCATCTCATGTTCCTCATAATATGAAACCCATAATTATAGGGTTAACACCCTCTCTCTCTAGTACTACTACATCAATTTCACATAATTGTGTTGTAACTGTATTTGCATAGGTTACTATTTTTGGACAACACTCTTCTTCTAATTTTAATGGCTCCTTACTAACTTGAAATTGCATCAATGTAACTAGATGCACATGAGTCACCTTTTAAGGACCTTTTCCTTCATATTTTTCTTATATTGGCCCCTACCACCTCTAGGATGCATAGCCACAACTAGATGTTCATTAGTTACTCTCTAAGGCCCTTCACCTACTTCTTCCATAGAACCTAATGTGAACATTGAACTAATGGATCCAAATTTGACTACTATCCCAAATAAAAAAATCCATATCATCCCAATATTGAAAAGACTTATAGTCTATTAGATTAATTGAGCAAAACCCTTGCATATATTTCCATCTTGGATCTCTTGCAGACATCTGAAGTCCATATAACTATCTTGAATAATCTTTTGAAAAATCCATTGTTCTTGATGATATAAACCCTAAAAAATTATATAACCATGTGGGACATCTATCTTCATTTCATCAAGTGACGTTCGATCAAAAATATATGTTTACACTTAGTCCTAGCCACAATAACCCACTATACATTGAAGTGATCATTGAAAACCATAAAATCAAGTGGGTTTTTATATACAATGGTTTGAGAATAAACATCATATCTCTTAAGTTGGTACAAATATTGGGATACACTATGAAATACATTTAACCAGAGATAATTACTATAAAATCTAATGACAATGCAGAAAGGGAGTTTGTATGTACTATTTGGTTGCCAATAATTGTTGGGTCTATTTCATATCATACATTGCTTCATATTATGGATATTCAATTTCCTTATAACCTACTCCTTGGTCATCCTTAGATCCATGAAGTACAAGCCATTCCTTCCATCTTACATAAGTGCCTTATGTTTCCCCATGATGAGATAGAGGTTATTATTCTCATTGATCTATAGCCTTATGAATATTGCAAACATCTTGAGGATCAATTTCATAATTATAACTATTATCTAAGTTTTGAATTCATTGAAAAAAATAATAAGACTATAGTTTCACATCCATCTCTATCCAATTATATTGACCCTAGTGATCTCATTTCCACCTTGACTGATCCATTCCCTACAACTCTTATGAAGTAGGTTATTATTAAAGATGTGGGCATTTCCATGTATAGTCTTAAGGATACCTTCCATATTACAAAGTTGACCAAAAATCTAAAAAAAATTGATAAGCGTAAACCTTAAAATAATCCTAACAAATCCATGATGATTTGGAAACCAAATAAGCAATAACAAAAATCCCCTATGGCTTTTATACCTACTATTTCATGAAAGAAAGATCGAGAGGATTTTACTGAGGGAGATTAGTTATATTATAAAAGCCTTGTTAATTGTTTTTAGAATCCAAAGTATCCTATCCCTAACTGGATCATGGATCATTTTTATTATACAAAAAAGGGCCTTGGCCCATAAGCACAAGGAATCTTGGAACCCATATCTATTGGAGTACCTAATTTAAATCATGATCTTGGATATATACTACATGGGGTGACCTCATGACCTTTGATAGTGAATCTTCTAAAATGACTAGTAACAAGACTCTTGGTAATGATACAACATCCCATTATAGCCTTTTTGATGAGCTTGCTGACATAAACCTATTTGATTCAAATGCTATTTGAAATTTAACCATTGGAGCTTCCCATCTTGAAGCAATAACCTATTCTATTGGTGTTTCCCTTCCTAAAGTATATCATATTTTTACCATTATATCTTCCCATCTTGAAGAAAACCATCATTATTCCCTATGCCTTGGCCATCCCAAACTCACTAATTAGAACAAGTAAAATTTGGTCATATGCCTCAATGAGTTTCATAATGAAGAATCACTTATAGAATACATGGGCCTAAGAGATGGATTACCCATTGGTGATCACAAACAAGGATTTGATTTTTCATTAGACCCGTCTACCTACTTTGGAGAGTGAGAAAACTTTCTTGGTCATAATAAAGAACAAACATCAGTATCTTTGGGTGAAAACCTCTTTGAGGCACTTGTCAACTAGGGAAAAATTGTAGAAAAAGACAAGCCTTTGAGTAAAAACTTATTGTAGGTGATCTTAGGTGGGAAAGTTTACTCATCCCCTCAAGATGTAGAAGGTCCATCTAGCCCAAGTTCTATAAACAATACAAGCATCTCTTCTAGAATAATAATAAATATTTGAGCATCTTGCTCTTGAGTTTTTAGAGGTTTTTACTACTTGGCCTTTACATGAGATGGTAGATTCTAATTTTTCACAATATCCAAAACTTTGGGAGGAACAAAATGAATATGTGGTAGAAGAAGATGATCATGATCATACCTTGCCTATGATTCTAGAAGATGGATCCACTCTCCTTGTGTAAAACATGATAAAAGTAAACTTGGGAACCTATGAGAATCCCAAAATTGTTTATCTTGGAGTTTCCCATACTAAAGTAGAATGTGAAAAAATTATATCCCTCCTAAGGGATTATATTAACATCTTTTCATGGGTACATTTTGACATGTCAGGATTGGACCTAGACTTGGTTGTGCATTTCCTTGTTGTCTATCATGATGCTAAACTAGTCAAGTAGAAATTGAAGAAGATGCATCTATGCATCACCCTATTATTTAAATCAAAACTAGAAAATTTATTAGGAGAAGGCTTTATTAGGCCACTGGATTACTCTGAATGGATCTTAAACATAGTCCCAGTGAATAAAAATACCATGGGTATATGTATTTGTACTAATTTTTGAGATATCAACAAAGGATTCCCCAAAAATGATTTTCCTTTAACCAACATCAACATGATTATTGACTCAAATACTAGGCATGAGATGTTGTCCTTAATGGATGGATTTTATAGATATAATCAGATCAAGATAGCCTAAGAAGACCAACACAAGACTGCATTCACCACTTCATGTGGAACATTCTATTACCAAGTCATGCCATTTGGATTGAAGAAAGCTAGAGCCATATATCAATGTGTCATGATTGTCACCTTCCATGACATGATGCATGATATTTTTGAGGACTATGTTGATGATATGCTAGTAAAATCAAGAACAAGAGCTAGACATCCTGATGTTTTATGGAGAATATTTGAGAGGCTTCATGAATATAAAGTCCTTTTAAATCCTAAGAAATGTGTCTTTAGAGTCACATCAAGGAAATTTATAGGTTTCATTGTATCACAAAGAGGGATTTAATTTGACCCTACCAAGGTCAAGACCATTGTAGCGATTTCTCTACTAAACAATCTCAAACAATTGTAAAACTTGTAAGGAAAGATCCCATCTATATGCAGGTTCATTTCTTAATTGGAAAATAAGTGCCACCCATTTACCCACCTTTTGAAGAAAGGGGTAAATTTTCAATGGGATTAAGATTATTAGATAGCATTTGCAAAACTCAAGACATATTTGTCCACTCTACTAGTCTTAAGACCACCAACATAGAGAAAGCCATTGCTTCTTTATATATAAGCGATAGAGCATGCACTAGGGGCAGTTTTTACCCAACATGATTATCAAGGTAAAGAACATATAATATATTATCTAAACCATACTATGGTGGCTTATGAACATAATAATACACCTATTGAGAAGGAATGTTTAGCTATGGTGTTTGCTACCCAAAAATTATGACATTATATGTTAAACAACAAAACTATCATCATTGCCAAGGTTGATCCTCTCAAATTCTTATTGTCCAAAATATCTCTTCACGAGTGCATGGATAAATGGGTTATGCTCCTAAGTGAGTTTAACATTGAGTACTAGAATTAAAAGGAAATCAAAGGGAAATTAATTATTGACTAGCTTGTAGAAGTTCTTATTGAAGATACTCAACCTCTCAAATTTGACTTCCTAGATGATTATATTATGTCAATAGAACAAGCACCGAACGAACCTAAATAATAGAGGTTGTATTTTGATGTTTAATTCATATCCTATGGATCTAGAGCTAGTATATTATTGATTACACCATAGGGTAATCTAATTCACAAAGCATTTCATATATAATTTCATTATATGAATAATATGGCTAAGTATGAGGCATTGATCATCAAGCTTTACCTTGTCACATAATGAAATATTTAGAGCTTAAAAGTCTATGGTGATTCCTAATTAATCATCAATTAGACCACTAATTAGTATCAAACTAGAGATGACAAGCTTGTTCCTTATAAGAAAATTATTGATAATCTCAAAGGTCATTTTAAATCTCTATAATATGAACAAATTCTAAGAGAAAATAATAGATCAGCTGATGCAATGGCAATAATTGGTTCCATGATATAGATTGATGGCAATGCTAAAGAGTATCAATTTATAATTGAAAATATTATTCAACTTACACATATTATACTAGATTCAAAAAGGGTATGCATCATTGTTGGTCCTAATCCCCCACCTGAATTACCCTAGTTCTAAGACTTTTATGACTACTTCCATGATCATGTTTTCCTAGTTGACCTATCCAATAGCCAATAAAAACTCTTCCATAACCATTTATCATGTTATACTCTCTTAGGAGACATGCTTTATCATAAAGACTATGATGGAATGATTCTTTATTGTTTATATCTAGGAGAATCCAAGAAATCACTAAGGGAGGTTCATGAAGGAATGTGTGGGGGCCACACCAATGGTGTAGAGTTAGCAAAGAAGCTCCTCAAAATAGTCTATTATTGGCTAAAAAAGGAGACCAATGCTTGCAATTATGTGAGGAAGTTTATTCCTTATCAACAACATGGAAATTTGATACATGCACCTTCTTTACCACTATAGCCAATCACAACACCATGGCATTCTCAATATGGGGCCTCAATCTCATTGTGAAAATAAACCCAACATCTTCAAATGGCCATAAGCATATTCTAACTGCTACTGAGTATTTTACTAAGTGGATTGAGGCCATTCCTCTCACTTATGTTAGTAAGAAGTAAATTACCAAATTCATCCATTACCATATCATTTGTTGATATGGCATCCCCACTCATATTATATCTAATAATGGTAGATCCTTTGTAAACCAAGATGTAAAATCTCTTTGTACAAAATTTAAGATCAAGCACAAGAAATCAACTCCATATAACCCATAAGTTAATAGACAAACAAAATGATTAAACAAAACCATTATATCCATTTTAAAGAATATTATCAATGACACTAGTCATAATTGACACTTACAAATCTTTCCTACCCTCTAGGCTTATATAACTAGTCATCAAACCCCAATAGGAGCCACTCTATACTCCCTTGTCTATGTCATTAAATCTATTATCCCAATCAAGATTGAGCTACCATAATTATGAGTATTACTGGAGCACATTGAAGATGGTGAGGACTATAGAGTCTCAAGGCTGTAATAGCTAGAACTTCTTGATGGTAAGTGTTTGGCTACCTTATAAAACTTACAAGCCTATCAAAATAGATTATGAAGAAGCTAAAACAAGTGCATTCTCCCTCAGGAGTATGAGATTGGTGATTTGGTCTTGAAATAGAAATATAATAACAAAAAATTTGAACATAAAAAGAAAGGTAAGTTTCAACCTAATTAGATGGGACCATTTGTTATCATGATAAACTATGAATTAAGAGCATATCGACTGGCTAAATCAAATGGTAAAAAACTTCCAAATCCCATGAATATATTGCACCTTAAGAGATTTTATTCATGAATAACTTTGAACCATCATCTATGAGACCCATTACTTGGGGGCAACCTATTCTGAAGTCTTTTATCCTACTATTTTATACTAACTTGGACCACTGTCGCATGAACCCTATTACTTTCATGACTCTAGATAGTGAAATATTTCAAACCATTGGTACTCTGAATACCTTTTATCTTATCCTAGACCATCTTCTTTTGGATCATATTATTTGGATTTTTCTCTTTGAGAACCCCATTCTTTGTTATATTGTGGGCTTGTAACCTGAACACTTTATCCCATGGTCAATTATGATCCTAATTATGTCTCATCAGCATTATGAACACCTTCAAGTGCCCCGTCTATAAATTAGTTTATCTAGAATAGTATTTTGTAGATTATTCTATTGAAAAGTGAAAAAGAATATCTTCTTAGCTCAGGATCTACCTACTACATGGTTTTTTAGATTAATTTCACATTGTACACTATTTCTATATTACATTTGTTGCTCTTTGGTAAACATAGTTGCTATCTTTTTAGGACCCTCACTCTTGCTGATTTATAAGCATGTGTCATTGAGGCCAAATTTAGTAGTTTTTAAAACTCTTAGTTAGTTCCCTGGTCCATTTTTTATATCCATAAGGGTTGTTTTAGTTAGCTTAGCTATTTTATTGGAGATTCTACTCTCAAATGAACATCTCCTTGACTAGATAATCCCACCTTATGCATATTTTATCCTAAAAACACCAAAAACATTAGGAATTAATCCAAAAAATAACAAAAACATTATCTTATGCTTTTATACATTCTTATCCTCATGCTCTTGCCATTTTTTAAGCATTTTATCCTACTAACTTTCCACTGAGTAAGTCAACTAATCCCACCACCTTGCCATTTTGAAAGACCAATATAATTTTTTAAGTCTTCCCTTTTCTTCTACAACATTAATAATATGTTTTTGATCATCATCATGTCTTCTATCCCACTTTTTGGGATAACTACATTTGGCTTGAATTTCATGTTGGAACATGCATCCATGGAACTATGTAGGTAGCATCCACTTATCTTGTACATTTAGAGTCATCTCGACAAACACCCTCATTTTATTCTCTTCCACTTTTATTATATCATTTTTCCTCTCTAATTACAGAACAAGTTTTGTGTCATTATTCTTTTTTATGTTGTGGTGGAAAGTAATGCCTCTACCACATGTGCATGAATAATTGTCTTTAAACTACACTAACTTGGTTTTTGTTTGTGTGTGTTTATTTGTGTTTTCTTGGTGTTTTTTTGTGATTTCTCACCTCTCCATTTATTTCTTCTCCTTTTTTTACTTTTATTACTTCTTGTCTCACTTTGGCTCGTATTTCCCTGTATGTTTTTGCTTATCTATTTTATGTTTATTTGATTGTTGTTGGTGTTTTGTTTTCTTGTTTGTTTTTTTCTCTTTTGTGTTCAAGAAGATCTTGATGGTCCACATAGATCTTGAGTCTTTATATCTTGATCCTATGTCATTAAGATTTTATTTGTTTTTGTTTTTGAAATATTCTTGTTCCTAATTGAATTTTGATTTTTCATATCCTGATTTTAAGTTTGATTCATTTATGTTTATATTTTTCTTTGTCTTTGATTTTTTTGTTTAAATGTAAATATTTGTAACTCTGGTTTTGGTCATTTTTTACCATTATCCTTAGTTATATGTATTCACATTTGAACTAGATTCATGCATTTAAATTACCATTTCAGTATAATTTATTTATACTTATATTGCCTAATTTATTTTTCTATAGCAAGCACTTTGTGCTCTAGACTCAAGTCTAAACATTGACACAATTTTGATGAACATTTCTCAAGAACACTATGCATAATCTAGTCTCATGATATGAAAATAGAAATCTAGGTATCATGAATTTTGGAACTTGACTCTATGCTAAGACATGCATCTCTTCATATACATCATGAGTCTAGTCAATCTTTGGTTAGTTTTCATCATCCTTCATACCATTCTCTTCCATTTTTGGGTGAAATACATTGGTCTGAAGTTTATGTTGGAACATGAGTCCATAGAACTATGTAGGCAATATCCACTTGTCTATCACATCTAGATTTAGCTCGACCAACTCCCTTCTTCTTTTCATCTCTTTCATATTTTTGCATTATTGTATACTTATTTTTTTATGGCTTTCTCAAAGCTATTATACCATCACATCTATGTTTATGCCCACTCACTTTAAATATATGATTAGAGTTGTATCTTTAATCTATTATTACTTTCCAATTTCCCCTACTAGGGCACCATATTTGAGCCTATTACAATAATCAAATCAGCTCTATAGGGGCAAACCATTATTTATTCTTTATCAATGATCTGAATTGACCCTATTGGGGCACAACTGTCTTACCATGATTAAATTTTATTTACTGAGGAACTTATTATTATCATCCAAATGGAGACCACATTCTTTTTTTCCTCTAATTCCAAGTTCTCCACACTTTTTCCCATGATGGTAATGTTTTAGTGTGAAACTTGTCTCAAGATTGATCAATTTTGTAAGTGTTTAGCTTGCACTCTCAAATTAGGTGTGTTAAAAGTGTGTCCCTTACATGTTTGAATTGAATCCTTCCCATTCCCCCCATATTTGGGGCCCATTATACCTCTAATTATATTTTTATCATTGATGGTAACCACCCATGTAAGCATTATCTCATCTAGATATGATCTATTCTATGGGTTAATCTCTCACTTTCTCTCTTTTCAATAGTACATCCTTCTATTTCATCTTAGTATATCCTCTTAAGGGGGTGTCATAGGTCATTTCCAATTTCTTCTTAGAAACTATTTTTTATAAAATATTTTGCTTTGCCTAAATGTGTTACTACACCTTCTCAAATAGGGGGAAAATGTAGACATCCAATTCCTAACACCATTTGTGTTGAAATTATCAATCTTACTCAAATGTACATTTTAGGTCAAAATCACTAAAACACCCTAAATGGTTTGAACTTATCATTTAAAAGTGTTGATTTATGCCAAAGTGTCCCTAAATGGGGTAATGTATTTTATGTTATTCCTAACTTTAATCAATTCATTTTGAGTCAAAATGATGATTTAACCTTTTTGTCTTGGATCACTATGTTCTTCTAATTAGTTAGTACATGTCACTTACCTTTTTTATTTTATCTTGGCAACATCCTAAATGAGAATATGGTTCCAAATAAACTAACATTGCCTTCCAATTTTTATTGAGTCAAATTACAACCCAATAATATGACTTTTTGACCATTTTAATTAATTGAGGGCTAGTTTTCAAAGAATTGCACAAATGTTGATTAATCATGTTTAAAGCTAGTTAATCTGAATTAAGAGCTTAAGTTAATTTTCCATGTAACTTGTTGAATATTTATTTTTGTAAATTGATTTCTATTAACTGCATCAACTAATGACATCATTTCTTAGAAAGGCATCCCTAGGCCATAAATGCATAAAATATTTGAATCATGGCCTCCCATGCCTCACTAATGCCCCTTATTCCCAAATCATTATGAGGGAATTTATTTATGTTAGCCTCTAAAATTTAATGGATTCTTGGCCACACATCTTGATCTCAATTTGGATAGTCATAAATCATTCTGATCAATCTCAAATATCTATAAATAGGAGGGCATAGAATATCATTTTTAAGCTCAAGTATTGTAATGTTATAATGCTAAAATTTCTTCACATTGCATTTGTGTTTTGATTATTGTATTATTCATAATTTGATTAACTTCATTTTATAGGAAATTAGATAGTTTTAATATCATGATCCTAGGTTTTATGGAGTGTTCTTGAATCATTAAAGGAGTTTTCCACCATTGTTGATGAAGATAAGAATACTTGTTCAAGGGGAGAACATGTTTTTAAGCCACTTTTGATCAATGGAATCACTTGGGAAGGTAATTGTTTACTTTATTTAATTTGTAACCTATTGTTATTAGAAAACACCCATAAATAGATTGGCTTGATTTAATTAGCTCTCTATGCATTTTTCTTTGATTTCTTGGACTAATGCTTGACTAATAATTTCTTGTAACACACTCTAAAATTGGAAGAAAAAGCTTTAGAAACATGTCATTTTTGAGAAATGGTATTGTACTCTTGATGATGAAGGTTGATCGTGGCTTCTTGATTAAAGGAATCATCAAGTATGTAAGAGATAAAAAAATTAGTAATCCCTCTATATGATTCATCGGAATGACCAATTCTGGCATGAAACTAACAAAATTAATTAGGGTCATACCAATTAGGAGGATTATTAAGATAAGTAAAGGGTTTAGAGGGTGATAAGAATTGTTTTATTTGCTACACATTGAGTGGTGTGTGAGAAGATGAGGGAGTATTGGCTTTGGTAACTCTTGGTTTGGTTTGAGAAGTATTGAAATTGATAGCATTAGTAAAAGTTTGAAAATTTCCTTTAAGTAATTTAGGATTAGGTTTGAATTACTTCATGAGAAATTCTTGACATTTAGCTTGGTCAAGAGTTTCATTAAGTGTTTAGGGAGAAAAATTTCAAACCTTACATTGAAGCGGAGTTAAGGTAGTGATAAATATTTTAAATAACTTGTCATCAGTCATGTTATCATTAAATTTATGGGCCAAATATGTCCATCATTTAATAAAATCATGATTTTATTCATTGGGATATTTCTTAGCATTGATGAAATGACTAAGATAATTTTTAGGAAGATCATTATGTTAAAAATATTTGACTAAAGGATTGATTAAATCCTCAAGTTTCATAATGGAATGTTGAGGAAGTTAGTTTTACCATTCCAATACATCACCATTTAAGGTTTTAATGATAAGTTTAGTTGTGATGAAAGTATTAGTTTGGATCCACTCTTTTTAAATATTGCTAAAGGCTTTGAGAAAGTATGCAGGGTATTTAGTCCCATCATACTTGATAGTTGGAGATATGTTACCAATATCAATAGACATGATGAAAGGAGTTAAAGAATCATTTTGGATAGTTTTAAGTAATTTTTATTCATAATAGGTTGAGGAATAACATTTCTTGATACATCTCTAAGAGGTGGAGGAATTAATTTTGGATTGGCTTGAGGATGGATAGATGAAGGTTGATTAACCATATTGATCAAATGACATTTTATTTTCATCATTTGAGAGGTGTTAGAAGTTTGAATTATGTTCATTTATTATATGACTTGTGTAATAAGTTGATTCATGTCAATAGGTGGGTTGGTGTTCGTAGGAGCACTCCCTGAATTGGTATTGGGGGGAGGTTTATTAGAAGATGGATTAATGGTGGGATTATTGGATATATTTATGTCAATTACTCTCACATTATGTTTAAGAGTTTGAATATGGTAATTGTATTGATAAGTACAGAAAGGATTGGATCCACCTACTTCATCTTGAGGTGTGATTTGCACTATGTTACGAGTCACAAATGAAGGAGGGGAAGAGATTCTCCAAGAGTGAGGGTTCTCTTGAGAGGAAAAGAGAGGGATAAATGAACCCATATAGTACTTAAATGGATTCAATTTTTCCAAGAAGATTATGATAGGGGAATTTATGATGACTTAAGAGAAATGAACAAAATGCTGAGAGAAATAGAGAACTTAGTAAAATAGACAGGGTAGGCAATAAGAGTACATAGTCGATTTGGATTGACCTAGTACTAAAAACTAGGGAAAATAGAGCTTGATAAGAGTATAGAGTCAACTAGGTTGACCCAATACTATTATCTAATTGGAAAAAGAGATATATGGTTGATTGGGTCAACCTAGTACTATAGGTAGGTAGAAAAATAGTATGTAAAATATTATGTCAAATAGAATGATAGTGTACTAAAAAGTAGGAAAGATATTTTAGTGTACTTAAAAGAAAGAAAATAAATTAAACACATAATCAATTAGGTCAATAAGGATGATCCAACTAAGGCACACAACACAAAACCTTGTACCAACACTAGTTAATGCATTTTTTTGAAATACAACATACAATGAGTAAAGAGCAAGAAGTCAAATTGAAAAGTAAATTCTAACCAAGTGGTCAAATTGAATGTTTTTAGATTATTTTAAAGTGTTAATTTAAGTTTGATAAGGAAGTTGGCTGAAATTAGGGAACTAGAAAGCAATCTATTACTGGTTTTAGGATGTTTAGGCTAAAATGGATTTATGTTTGCAATGATACTAGCTTGGTATTGGGGCTTACCCCCTTACTTTATAATTCCATAAAAATAATGGATTCAGGTGTTTTTACAATATATACCATTAACCATGTATTTCTACTTAGCCAAAAAACCAAGTCAACTTCCCCCTTGGTGATGAAATCCAAGTAGGTGGGCTTTGGGTAGACAATTTTTTCAATGCATTTTGAAATTATGTAATTTGGTAGTGTGTGCAAGAAAAATAAAAATAGTGAAACTAAATTGTATATTGAAAACCCACCTAATTAGACTATGTTATCTAATCTAAGTATGCAAATAGATAAAAGTGAAAGTGTGAAGTAATTATTAGCATATAGATGTTAATTTAAAATTTGAAACATAGTAAAGTGTCAGTTTAGATGGTAGTGTATATAAACATTAAAGAACAAAGTCAACATTTTCGCTACTATATTATTAAATCAAGGGTATTTAAAAACTATGTCGACAAGGTCAACCTATTCTTTCAAACAAAAGATAGAAAATAGAACTATGTCAACCAAGTTGACCTAATTTATTGTATGAGGGAAATTTTAAAGACTATAAACTATGTAAAATAGAATGTAAGGAATAACTAAAATGAAAGAGAAAGAAAGAAAGGAACCTTAGTGGATTAAAAGATGCATAGGAATATGAGATTTCTATTGATGTGCCTTGAATGTTACTTGCAAATTATGCCAACTATGTCAACTAGGTTGACTTAGTTCTATAATTCCCTATTTGTTGAAGCCTATGAAGATGAATATACTAGCTTGGTCAACCTATTATGTTTTATTGAATCTATCTGGATGAATATATTATCTTAGTCATCCTAATATGTTTTTTAGAAGTTTGTAACATGACTATACTGGCTTGGTTAACTTAGTATGTTTTTTGAAAGTTTGCAAGATGATTGTGTCAACCTATTTAACCTAGTAACTTGTATCAAATGAAGACCTGCATAAATAAAATAGGGTCATTTTTTATGTGACTATTTTAAATCTTCACACAGGAGTTATAAACTATACCAGCCCTATCAACATAGTATTGAAAATATAAAAAAATAATAAATAAAATGTTAGAAAATTAAAAATGTGAAAGAAAACCTACAAGCCTTAGATTCACATTAGGTTCACTAGAATGTATGCAATCAAAAATGCATCAAGTCTATAAATCAATCCTAACTAAAATAAGATAGATCCTATTTACACTTCTATTTGGGGATACATTAGATAATTAGGAACATGACCAATATGTGGATCTACTAGACCTAATTAGGGAATCTCTTATAATTATAATAATAATAATAATAATAATAATAATAATAATAATAATAATAATAATAATAATAATAATAATAATAATAATAATAATCTCTTATAATAATAATAATAATAATAATAATAATAATAATAATAATAATAATAATAATAATAGGTAGGGTTCTAGAGCTCACATTCAATCATAATCATGAAACAACTCTACTAAATCCCTATGTTTTCATATTCACTAAATTAATAACAAGTAAAGAAAATAAATCTAGTCTAGTTGTCACCAAAGCTTATGGCACAATATGGGGGTTAGTAAATGAATGGAAATAGACATGCATAAGAGAATCTTAATTAGGATATATATGAGTAAGACCCTAATACATGGAGAAGAAGAGTGATATTATATAAAAGCCAATACTTATTTTACTTCTATCTACTAAAGAGAGGGGAAAAGTTAGAGAATGTTTACATGAAATATGAACCCATCGAGACTCAATCTCTCCCTTGGACAAAATGGATTTGCAAGATAGGTTATTTTAGTTTGTAAGGATAACTAAGAAAGGCCAAAGCATATAATACTTCTCCATAAGACTAGATTCTCTAAGTAGAAACCCTAAGCTAAGATTCCTCAAGTAATTTGGTGGAAGAGCAAATTATAAAGTACAAATGAATAATAACTCGTGATGTCTCTTTAATAATGGAAAAATTATATTGTATATATAGGTATATTTAACCCTAATCCCTTCTAAAAAATTTGATCGATAGGGTCGACCTAGTCAACCTAGTACTGATATTGACAAAAATTCATTAGGTCATGGACTAGGTTAGCCAAGAGTTGACCTAGACCCTAAATGAGTTTCACCAATAAGATTACAAGGTTGACCCAGTCAACCTATGCTATAAACAATAAAAATGGGTTTTAGGTGAGTAAAAGGGGTAGGGAATATGTAAAAATACTAAAGGAGTGTGAAAAATAGGAGTAATAGCTTAGGGTAATGTTTTTAGGAGTTAGTTGGATTGGTAATAAGTGGAAATAAGGGACCATAATATTATAAAGAACCAATGGTCTACCCACCCATTTATTGGTGCACCCCTTAGGGCATGCACTTAGAGATATTGAGACTCTATGAGTTCCATAAGATATAAAGCATCAGTAATTGATAAATTTTGAAAATATTATGTATATACACTTGCTAGTCCTAGTTCACTCTTACTTCAATTAAACCTAATTAAAACTTCAAACTTATAGACAAATTACCCCAAATTCCCATGTGTAATTATGTATTTTAAATATTTTAAGCATTGTAAGAGAGAGAAATAGGTTTGAAAAGTTTAAATATTCTTCATGCATGCTTTGATTGTCTTTAGTCTTGAAGAGATATTCAGTTAACTCTATTTGAACTTAAAAATTGTATTAAACTCATTTTGATCTTCAAATAACTCATTTTTATCTTTAATTAATATTAAATTTTTAATTTATTTACCTTTATTTATATGTTAAAGTTTGAATTGGGCTTGTTGACTTTCAACTTGGATTTTGACTGAAGTTATCTCACTTGCATCTTACATGCATGATTGACTTCTTGACTTTTATAAAATTATCTCAAGGGGGTGTATTAGGATATATGTTGAATTTTCACCTTAAAATAAGCCTATTTAATTAAAATATGGCCTAAAATCTTAACCAAGACTTAAACTCAACTTATCCACTCTTTCATGTTTCAAACTCCACCTTTTTAGGGATAATTGAAGACTCTTCCTATTGACTTAACCTTATCTAAAATTAGCCCAAATCGAAGGTGAAAATGGAGAGAGGAAAAGAGAAATAAAATTATGATTGTGTTATTTTTTATTCATAAAATACATCTTATAAGAGTGTACTTAATGATGACAATAATAGCTCTCCATATTGGTTCTTCTGGATATGCCCATCTTTTGTGGTTTTGACAAGCTTCTTAAATGCACTATGAGAACATAGAACTTGATGAATTTGAATTATTTGATTATAAAATGAGTTTAAATATTATTTTATCATCATAACCATGGTTTCATATACTTTCAAAAAAAAATTTAGCTCCAAAATCCATGTATAACTTCAAAAAATGTTATTTTATGCTCTCTTGAGCTCTCTTAGATTCAATAAACCCTGATTTGGATTAGGGTCTAAAATGATTTCCAGGCCTAAAAAAACAATTATAATATTATAATTTTATATTTATAAATTTTTCATACTTTTAAAAAATTTAAAATCTTCAAAACTCTTCACGAAACTCCCAAACAAAAATTCACAAAAAAGTACCTACTTGTTGCTCGCAGGGTGACCTAGCAATTTTTTTCAATGAGTTGAGCCTATTTTGAATTATTTTTAATTTAATGATAATTTATTAATACCTTAAATTAATTTTACACATTGTAAAATCATTTTTTACCATTATAATGACCTGAAACACTCATTTCAAACTTTATTTGTGAGCAAAATAGTGAAAACCCTTAGTTTCCTTCATGATCAGACTTATGTTTTGGATTTTTATCTCTCCTCATATATGATATAAAAAAATAAACCAATTTAAAACATTAAACTAAATAAAAATATACCTCCATGTCAAAATTAAATATATTTCATTCAATAAAACTCAAAATATGCATTTTATGGTGTTTCCTAGCTTACACAATTTTATTTTTGAATGCCTGTAGGTCTAAGTTTTGCCCTTTTATTGAGTTTTATTAGGCCTAAATACCTCATTATTTTTTAAATAATACATTTAATAACACCTCTTATTATTATAACCATTTTATATGCTTAAATAATCTATTAAACCACTCAAAAAAAATATTTTCTAATTATCTCTCTTGCTTGCTTGAAAGCTTGCAACATGTGCCTTTGCCTTTATCCATTATTTGTATCAAAAAAATTATTTATTAAAATGTATTAATATTTTTTATACCAAATAATATCTCACACCACTTTTAATTTTCATCAAATAACTAAAAAATTCAATTATATCTCTTAAAACTGAGACATTTTGATTTAAGAAGGGTTTTAGAGCACCTTTCATTTTTAACAATTATTCATAAAGTTAAGCCCATATAACCTGAAACCAAATCATGTAATATGTTCCCATAGCTCCCATTTTAACCTTTTAAACCAACTCTTCTTCACCTTGATGTACTGAGCATTTGAAAATTTTATGAAGATTTTATGATGTTTTTAATACAAAATTTTAATATAAAATCCATGAATGGAGTCATCTTTAAAACATACACATAAGAAACTTTGACCAATGGTGGAAAAATTATCTGACATTTACCCCAAAGACCCCTCTATCAATTTGCATTACCTACATACCCAATACTCAAAAGAGGGTCTGATAATTATGTATTCATCCCCTATGTTTTGGAAAGTGTGTGCACAAGGGTGAAATATACTATATTAAGATGCATGTAGTTATATAGTTTGTAACTTAATAAATATTTCTCATGGGATGCTCTTTGAATTTTTTAGACTTTTAATATGATTGATCATATGTTTGATATGAAAATAGGGGTGAAATGTGTATAATATCTTAGTTACACATTTGATTGATTTAGCTTTAGTAGGTTTTTCTTGGTATTCTCTAGATGAAGAATGAGACGGATTAGAATTATATTTATACCACATATTTTTAAAAATATCTCTTGGTAGAGTTCAATGAGATAAATAAGATGACCCATAGGGTTCAAATCATTTACAATTTAGATGAATTTTGGTAACTAGACACTACCATAGATTGTAGTGTCCCTCTATGACTAGTAGTGGCTAAAGGGAAAGAAAACAAGTATGGATTTAAATCTAAAAATGAAGAATGTTTAACAGATTTTAAGTTTTTTTGCATTATAGGAGACCTAGTTTATCAGAATGATATCGATTAGAATAAGAGATAAGTATTTAGGTATACTGAGATGGCAAATATAATTCTTTAGATAGTAGGGAGGTCTAGAAAAATGGTAGAGACCTCATTGATATTTATCAAATGTATAAGATTAAAATGTTATAAATATTTATTTTTAGTATTTACACAAGCATAGTCTTTTACCTTAACACATATTCATTTATTTTTTTCATTATACCCCTATTTAAGCTTTGTAATTTGAGTACATGATAAATTTTCCCAATGTTCATAAAAAAATGTGTCAAAAAATAATTTTCCATGGGATTAAAATCCTTTCATTATTGAAGAAGAAGATCATATAAACATCGAATATCATATTCTTCTAGACTTATTATAAAAATCTTTGTCAATAATTCATCAATATCTACATAATCTAGACATGTTACATGGGAGGCACACAAATGTTGTTCAAGTTCACCTTTGCCTTCATAAAGAGGAAGCTTAAGATCCACAAAGCCAAATAGTAATGGATAAAATTTAATTATAAGTGTTAAATGGTTATGTAACAAGGAACATGAGTCCATGGAAGGGCTAACATGACAAATGGATTGCTCAATATGGTCCAATTTAACTTGTAATGAAAGAATGGTTTGTTATAAAGTAGCATTAGAAGAGGTGATAGAAGGAGTGCAAGTATCATGAGTAAGTATAGGCATGGATATATTTTATAAACCAATTGATTTACATAAACCAATATATGGTGTTATAAATTTAATAATTGTAATAAATACAATATTATAAGTAATAACATTGGATGTAAGGGATTTGACAACTTGAAAAGGAAACCCTTATGGCATAGATGTAGATAACTTAACTTGATGCTCAGATTTTATTACTAGAAGAAGACTAATGAGATTATTAACCTTATGGGATTTCTCTTGGATACCTTTATTAAATTTGGATATTTATTACACTTGTTCTTAATCTACTTCATTAAGCTCATTTGGATTAAAGTGAGTTTCATTGTCATTGTGTTCATCATATTCCTCTTCATTACTTTCATTATCAATTTTAATGTGTAACTAATTTGTAGGAGTGCAAGAAAGTTTAATAGTAACATAATTTATTTGAGAAAAAACATCATTTTTTTATATTATATAAGAGACTAAAGAAATTTGAATATGATAAATATAAAAACCACTTAATCTAGAACTATGCCTTAGAGGCATACAATATGAATCAAGTAGTGTTATAGTGTAAATTAAGAAATGGTAGTAACTATGAATATAGTATAATAAATTTATTACCCTTCATGTGAATATTGTGACCTTAATTTATATTCATGTATCATTTATGTCAGAGTCATTTTTTTATTCCCTTATGCATGTAATATGTGTGCCTTACCCTATTAGTTGTCTAAATAGTGTCTTCTATGTTCCACAATAAGGTTAATTTTATAGTTGACTTGAATTTTTGAGTTTATTTGATGATGAATATCCATTAATATTTAGCTTATAAAAACTAATATAATTTATATTAAAAGTAAGTATGCATAACAAGAGGGGGATGTGAGACCTCAAATTTTCACAATGTTTATTGTTGACCATTTTGACCACAAGTCAAAATGGGTCAACCCCCTATAGTCAATACTTAATATGGGGGTATAACATAGTGTCATAGTGTGTGTTGTGGTATATTTTATTTCATTTAATTCCATTATAACCTTGATCATGATTTAGTTTAGTCTTATGTCATTTGAAATCATCTAGGGGGTCAAACTATCATGGCATGTCACACAGGAATAAACAAGGTAGTTTGGCTATACATTTTACAAATGTGATTAGAAAACCTTTTAGGCCAAAAAAATATATATTTACATTATTTTTTTTCCAATATCATCCTCTAAATTTTTTTTGTCTTGATGAGATTTCTATCTCAAGATATAAGCATTTAAATTTGAATTATCAGAGATAGACATGTATGGGGATGTCAAGTTCAAGATTAAAGAACTAACTATTTAAGTTTAAAATATATAAAGGATATTGAGACCGAATTAAAATATACCAAGTGGAAAAAAATGTGTTCAATCAAGATAATATCAATGGCACATGGGTGCTTAACAGGGTCAAAAAGTCAAAAAGTGACCAAATCAAAGATAATGGCACATTTTGAGTTGTGCAGACAAGATCAACAATCCACATTTAAAGACTAGGACCTAGATCTAATTGATCACATTTATGCATGTAGGTAATATCTAATGATGCACATTGAGTCAAAGTTTAAGGATCTCAGATCAAATATGAGATTGCTAAGGGGTATGAGAGCATTAACCAGATGGGATAATAACAAGATCCCCAGAAAGAATGTAATGCTTCCAAATGTCATAATCTTGGATTATTGGGTTACATATCAATGGATAACATCAAAATTTAAATTTAAAAGACTCTAGAGGAGATTTACAGAGCAATTTTGACCAAATTCTAGATGGACAAGATGAGGCTACATGTCTAAATGATGATAGGCATATTTTAAAATGGAATGAGCAACGTGGCAAGGGAATGCCACATAGGTCACCATGTAGGATAAAAGGATTATATATAAAATCAATAAACTTAGACTCATATGCCACCATTAAATCTTATTCAAAACTTAAGATGAATGGTGACTACCAAATGTGAAGAATGAAGTCTAGAAGACAAATGAATGATTACAGATGGTAAATACAAGTGTCTAGAAGATAACTAGTAGTTAGGAGAACATATTTTGACTATCATAGAATGTTTAAACCTCCCTTAGATATTAAATTTTTGTCCAAATCTCCCAATTTAGTTTTAAATACTCAAGAGATGATCCATGATGAAAATAATTTCTTGAACAAACAAGGAGATCCCTGTGCCACATTTCATGAATTTTCATGCTTTGAAGGACCATTTGTCCTATAAAACTATGCATGGTCTATTTCTCACTCTAGTATCCTACAATGTAACTAGTTTTCATGCCTTTACATGTGTCATAGTGACCTTTTGACTTCATTTTTTTAGCTTCCTTCTCCAATTCTTCAAGTAGTTACCATTTTGGCCTTTGTAAAAAGAATTCCACACCATGTATGGTGAATCCCTAATGTTTTTACATTGTACTTTGCCTTAGAATAATAAATGAAATATATTTTGAGTTCATATCTCATATTTTTAAAGTGTGTGTGTAGACACCAGAATTTACCAACCTTGCCCTATTCTACCATCTTTTAGGCTATCACTTTAATAGTTAAATTTAGATACTAGAAATCTACACCATAGTCTAAAACCCTAAAATAAGCTAAATCTGAAATCCTAAAGTTATAAAATAGGCTAAGTCTAAAATGTGGTAGAAACCTCAAAAAATCTATATTTTTCATCTTAACTCCTAGAGGTCTGAAACCACTCTCAAACACCTTGAAGTATAAGAAACTAAATGTCCATAATTAAATGTCAACTTATACTTAAATGTTTATTGTATGTATATCCCCCCTATTTACCCATGGTGATTAATCTTATTACTTACTATTGACCATATCTAACCACCCAAAATATTTTAAACAACCATAAAATCCTAAAAATTAAATAAATAAAAAAACCTATCCAACCTCCCAATAACCCTTCCAACAACTTACCCTAGTTAAAAACCCATGCAAACAACTTCATGTTACATTCAATTAGTTTGGCACATGGTTCAAAATAGCCTAAGCCAACTTTTGACCAAGTTGGGCTGATCAACATCAATCCTCCATGATCGATGTTGATCCTCTATGATCGATGTCAATTCTTCCAGATCAATGTCAATCCATATATACACATTGAGCCTCCATAGCTCAAGACTACAATTTTGGACCCTGAAACGCTAATAGAATTTCTCCAAAAGAGTCATAGGTGATTGTTATACCCTTTTCTAGTGAATTGCTACCAAAATATATACAAAAGAATGCACAATATCAACCTCATGCCAAGATTATTTTCAAGGTAGGTATTGCACTTCAACTCATTCATATTTCAAATCTACAGTCTTCTACATCTATCTATCATTATTTTACATTTAGTTTTAATTATTTTATTAATAGTATAATTCATTATTATAGTCTATTTTTAAAGTTTATTATTTTACATAGAATCAAAGTGGATCCATCTGAATTGACATCGATCATATAGGATCATCATCGATCCCTGCTAAATTTTCAAAACATTCTTACAATCTATTTTCATAACATTCTTAGTCCCTAAAGCCTACATAATATACATTCTATTTTCTAAATATCTCTCCTAAACTTTTGATATCCATTACTGACACTTAGCAAAGCATTTATACATTTTGTCCTTGAATAATCCATTTATCTTATCTTATAAACATAGATAGTTTGCATTTATCTAATTTTTATTAAGTTGTATTTTGGTGTTGTTTATACCTACATCTATTATCTTGTATATTTTATCTATTACCTTGAATAATCCATAATCATTTATCTTTATCAAATTATCTCTTACATCATTTATATATTGTAATCTTTATCTTTTTATCTTTATTATCTTTCTTAATTAAAAATAGTGGGCTAACATCCATCTGAGAAAGTGTGTCACTTCTTAGGACTGGTTTGTAATTAGGTAGCCCAATCATCTTCCTATTAATCCATTTTTTGTTGGTGTGATTTGCAGGTCATTCTTCCCAGCCAAAGAGGAGTTCTCATAATCGATCCTAATCTATGATGCACAACCAATTTTCTTTTATCATGCAGGTAATCCTATCCCTTTTGTTAAACCCTACCATAATTTAAAAGCTTCAAAATCTAAGCATAAAAATACTAAAATGGTGTGAAGAGATGTATAGTGAAATTTAAGTGAGATCCATCTATCCTTGCTTTCTCTCAATCCTTTCATGTTTGTTACAAGTTATTTTAGCCTAGTAGTTTATATAAATCATATTTAAGTGTATGAATCTATCTTAAGTATATAATTAGCTTTATTATCTAAAACTAATCTATGGTTTCACTTACCTTGGGTATTCTTCATGCACGCCACCTTCATATTGAAACACTAATGCTAGTGCATTCTAAGACTCTTAGGCTATTGTTATAGGCATTGTATTTTGCGAAATTAGTACAATGGCCATATGTAAAATGTCTTTATACATCACCCTTTAAAAATAGGTTTATTTCATGTAACTTTTATCCCTTTTCCCCCACAAGTAAATTGTTAGCATGGGTGAAAGTAATTCAAGACATATTCATGGAGCTAGCCCTTAAAACTAGAGGCTCATTTCCACTATAGGTATACCCACATACTTGTAAGTGTTCCCACATTTCCCATCTCTAGAAGAGGGTTGAAAACCCTCTTCTAGGGTACAAGATTTGGTGACAACATTTTTAGCATACCCAGTGGGACCCATTGTCTTCAAGATAATTTATCAAGGTGAATGTTGATCTTGACAACATTAACTACAAATTATTGTGTTACTCAACATTTGGTGACTCCATAAAGGTAAATTTGGTTTGAGACCACTATTTTATCATAAAATTTCTCTTATAATTCATGGTTCTCACTAGGTCAACATCTAGTAGAGTATTCAACCCCATTAATCCAACTATTCAATCTAAAATTTCTCTTGAAGTTCAGTGCCCTCATCCTAATTTGACATTTGAAGAACTATTATATTTTGTTAGAGAGGAAGAGGCTAAATAAATTGAATACAATAAAGAGTTTGAAGAAGATATGGATATACCTCATGCCTTTCCAACCTTTGATACTAAAAATCCAATTCACCTTCAAGCATATGATGTCATCCCTCCTAATGCCACAAAAGGTGTGCCCCTATTTAATGGTGAGAGTCATGTTATACCTAGTGAACATATTATGGGTATCTCCAACTTTTGTAGCTTCCATAATATCACTCAGGAGAATAATACCATTAGACTCCTTACCATATCCCTTAGAGGGAAAGCTCTTGATTGGTATAAGACTCTATAAGGTGGATGCATCACATCATAAGATGAGTATGGAGTGTTGTTGGCCTCAAGATTTTGAAATGAAAGTGACCATACCTCTCTCATGCATTAGCTCAATGTGATCAAAATAAGATCTAAATAAATAATGCATGACTTTAATGAGAGGTTTAAAAATACTTGGAATAGATTTCCCCCTCCTATGAGACCACCTCCTAGTTTTGTGTTCCCTACCTACTTGAGAGTCATTGGTACTAAAATTGATATCATGACTCAATACATGGGTGGTTACACTCTTCCTAAAGTATATGAACTTGCTATAAAAGCTAAAAATGGTCTCATCTAAGTTATAATGTTGCCTCCTAAGGTTTATTTGCCTCCATTTCTTATACTTTTTGTAACACTTTAGATGTGGCCCAAATTCCTAATGTTAACACCAAGCCTAGAGTTTCTCCTAAGAAGAAAAATAATGTCATGGATAAAGATGAAGTAATTGAGCTTAGGCAAGATAACATACAACCAGGTGCCTATCATAATCCTTACCCCTACCAACAATAGTATGGTCAGAAATTTGGAAGAGGAAGAGGTCAATGGTAGCCTAACTCTAATAGGCCTACCAATGTGTGTAATCCCAACTCCACCACCAATGAAAGAGAGATGATGCTTATATATAATAACTTGGTGTAGGGATAAAATTGGAAGCAAGGTAAATTTATGGATGCTAATGAGAATAGAGAGCAAGATCTTACTACTCAAGTAGGATTTACTCCCCTCTTATTAGCTAAATATCAAGTGATGATGCAAGTTAATGAGGGTTGGTAACCTCAAGGAGAAAGATTCACCAACTTCTTGGTGAAAGACACTTTTGTACTCAATTAAGGAGCCTATATTACATAAAATAATATAGCCAAGAGGAAGGATCTAAGAGGTGGTAGTAACATTCACACAAGCTCATCCAATCCTCCTGCAAGTTAGTAAGACATGATTGCAAGTGTGATAGTTCCAAAAGCTCCTACACCTCCATCATGTCAAAATGTGGTAAGGTATGTTCAAGGTGACTCTATTCCTCAAGTTACATGAAATTATTTACCTCCAAGGACTCAATAAAATGTGAGTACTAATGTTCTAAATATAGTGGATTCCTTGAAAAGTGCTAAATCATATATCTCCTTATGGGATATCCTTCATATGCTTGGACAAAAAGAGTTGTTACAAAATCAATTGTCCACTATTCCTACTAGTCCTTCATCATTAAATCAAAGTAATATTCATGTTTTCTTTGAAAATTCTCCTAACACTATTGATGGACCATATACTAGGACTGATAAACCTCCACCATTTTACCTCACTCTCATAATGGTTGATAAATTGGTTCACAATTGCATAGTTGATAGTGGAGCCTCTCCCTCAATCATGCCCAATATTGTAGTTGATAATTTGGGTCTAAAATATGAGCCTCATAGAAAATGAGTGCTCTAAATATATATTACACCTTCTAATACCATAGGTATGATAAAAAACTTGAAGGCTTTCTTTCATGATTGTCCTAATTTTCATATCCTTCAAGATATAGTTGTTGACCTCCCAACTCACTTTGTAATCTACCTGTCAAGAGACTTTAAAAGAAATATTGGTGGCTATCTCTTAGTTTATTGGTACTTATTTGAATTTAAGATAATGTATGGAACTAAACTAACCATTATAACTTAACCTCTTACAAGGTTTCACATTGAACCTTACATTAAAACCAGTTCTAACTTGAATTACATTGTTCATGAGAAGGAGGAATCTAATGTGGATGATGGTGATTATAAAATTGAGGGAATATTTTATTTATTTTTGGATGAGTATGTTGTATATGAATATGGTTATGATCCTTATGCATACTTTGATCAAAATTATCTTGGGACTTACATCATGCATGAGGAGTTATTTGAAGGAGCTAAGGTATGTGTCAAACATTCTCATGTTGTTGAGTGCAACTATATGATTCATGAGTATTATGATCATATGTTGATCAATATAATTGAGAACCATAGTGAGAATAATGATGTTTTAATTCCTAATATTGATGAATATGCTCTAGATGATGACACTCATGAAGAAGAGGAGGATGACTTATGGCTAATTTTTGAGGCCATATGTCAAGAATTTGACAAGATTGGTAATTTTCCTTTCTTCTCCCAAGAAATGTATGTTTGATGTGTTTGTTTATGAAACTAATGGGTAGGCACTTAGGTTTTATCTAAATTATGAAAGTAAAGTTCTTTTTGTTAAGGAAGATGGACATCAATCTGTTATTCAAAATCCTACAATCCTAGAGGGACATAGTGAGGTCAAGGCAAAAGTTTTTATGCCTAAAGGATAGTTAGGAGATCCATCTAGTATTGATACATGTTTAGAGGGTTTGGATCATAAATAATGACTTGATACTCTTAATTATCAATTATATCTAGTGTAAGAAGATAGAAAGGTTGAGGTAGTTATTATCATCCCTATTCTATAATATGAGGAATGTGTATCAGATATGTCAATGATCAAGAGTATTGAATCTCAAAACAAGGATCTTAGAGAGAAATAAATATTATTCATGAAGGTCCTAAATATTTCACTTGTATACCTAATAATATTTAAAGGTGATAGGATTCTTGATCACCTACATATGCAAGTGATTGGTGATGAGGATGTTCCTCATGTTAATTTGCCTTCATGAAGTGATAAAGATGCTAAGGGAACCATTTTTTACCCTAGTTGAGGTATGATCAGATGTTTCACCTCAATATGAGGTTTTATAAAAAGTATAATAGGTGTGTGTCTTTTCTTTCAATTGTGTTATGTTCCCAAGTGTTCTAGTTGAACACATGTGTTTATTTTGAGTTTGTCTCATTTTGTGTGCCTTTCCTTTATGTTTTATGTGTTTTCAAAGGAAATTTGTGTTTAAAAAATATGTACATGTGACTCCATATCCAAATAGATAATATTATGCAACTGTCCATGTCATAGCAAGCATACCACCCTTGGGAAATCACCTGGAATGTTGACCATTTTGACCACAAGTCAAAATGGATCAACCCCCTATAGTCAAGACTTGATATTGGAGTATAACATAGTGTCATAGGGTGTTTTATGGTATATTTAATGTAATTTAATACCATTCTAATCTTGGTCATGATTTAGTATAGTATTATGTCATTTGGAGTCATCTAGGGGGTCAAACCATCATGGCATGTCACATAGGAATGAACATGGCACTCTGGTCATACATTTTACAAGTGTGCTTAGAAACAAATTTATGAAAAAAATAATACATGGACATGATGCTTTTGGTTCCAAGATCATCCTCTATAAATTTTGTGTTTTGATGAGCTTGTTATCTCAAGATATAAGCATTTAAATTTAAACTAGCAGAGATAGACGTGCATGAGGATGTCAAGTTCAAGCTTCAAAAACTAATTGTTTAATTTCAAAATATTTAAAGGATTCTAAGATCGAATGTAAAGATACCAAGTGGTGAAATTACATTCAATCAAGATAAGATAAACATCATACAAGTGCTTAACAAGGTCAAAAAGTTAATAAGTGACCAGATCAAGGATCAATAACATGTGTTGAGATGTGCAAATAAGATTAATGATCCATGTTTAAAGACTAGGACCTAAATCCAAAAGAGTGCATTGAGTCATGTAGATAATATTTAATGATGCATGTTGAGTCAAAGGTCAAGGATCCCAAATTAAATGTGAGATTGCCAAGTAGCATGAGAGCATTAACTAGATGGGCTAATAGTAAGATCCATAAAAAGAATGCAATGCTACCAAATGTCATAATCTCAAATGCCTGGATCACAAATCAATAATTGATATTGAAATTTGAATCAAAGAGAATCTAGAGGAGATTGAAAAACCAAATTCAACTAGATTCTAGATGGACAAGATGAGGCTATGTGTCCAAATGATGATAGGCATATTTTAAAATTAAATTAACAACATGACAAGGGAATACCACATAGGTAGCCATGTAGGATCAAAGGATTCTATAGAAAATAAATCACGTTAGACTCATATGTTTCCATTAAAACTCAATTGAAATTTGAGATGAACAATGACTATCAAATATGAAGAACACAGTCTAGGAGACAAATGAATGACTACAAATGGTAAATACAAGTGCCTAAAAGATAGATAGAAGTTAGGAGAACATATTATGAATATCATAGCATGTTTCAACCTCCCTCAGATAATACATATGTTTCAACTCTCCCAATTTAGTTTTAAATTCTTGAGAGATGATCCATGATGAAAATAGTTTCTTAAACAAGCAAAGAGAGCACTATGCCATAGTTCATGAAGTTTCATGCTTTGAAGGACCATTTATCATATCAAACTATGCATGGTCTATTTATCACTCCATTCTCTTGTAATGTAACTAGTTTTCATGCCTTGATATGTGGCATAGTGACCTAACTTCTTTTTTTTTGCTTCTTTCTCTAAGTCTACCAATAGCCCATTTTGGCCTTTGTAAAAAGAATTTCATACCATGTATGAAAAATCCCTACTAACTTTGACATTATACTAATAATAAATTCAATCTATTTTTATTTCATATCTCATATTATCAAAGTGCGTGAAGAGATGCATAGTGAAATGTTAAGTGATATCCATCTATCATTGTTTTTTCTCAATCATTCCATGTTTGATGCAAGTTATTTCAGCCTAGTAGGTCATATGAAGCGTATTTAAGTGTATGAATCTATATTAAGTGCAAAATGATATTTAGTATCTACAATTGATCTATGGATTCACTTACCTTGGGTAGTCTTCATGCACCTCACCTTCATATTGAAATACTAATGCTAGTGTATTCTAGGACTCTTAGGCTAGTGTTGTAGGCATTATCTTTTGTGAAAAAAGTACAATGGTCATATGGAAAAAATATTGGTGCATCACCCTTTCATAATAGTTTTACTTCATTCAAATTATATACCTTTTCCCCCACAAGCAAATAGATAGCATAGGTGAAATTACCTCAAGACATATTTAGGGAGCTAGCCCTTAAACCTAGAGGCTCACTTCCACTATAGGTACACCCACATACCAGAAAGTGTTCCCATGTTTCCAAAATATAGAATAGGATTGAAAACCCTCTTCTAGGGTGTAAAATTTTGTGACAACACTTACCATTAAGCATTTGGAGTTGTACACACATCATGTTGAGTTGTGCCTTTTGTGTTATTGAGACATGAGATGTTATTGGTCCCTTATATATGAAATAAAAACTATATATAGCATGTGATGCTATTGGTTACTTAATAAAAAACAATATATTCTTAAATTAAGTTATGATTATATTTATTATGATGTCAATTTATTTAAGCGTTTTAGTTGTTCATTATGATGTGTATTAATTTTATACTACTATAGATATTTTTATTAAGAATGTATTTTATTATGCATATGTTTATATGATTTTTATGAGTTTATTACCATTAGTATGTGTTTCCTTGGATATTTCATGTGCATATTATGTTGATTTAGATCACTTGTATTATTTATATTGTGCAGGTTTAACTATCCAGGGTAGGAAATTTTATGTGTGCAATGTTGTGCAAGTGACAAAGGAGGTCAACAATGGAATTAGTACTATGTCATGAATAATCACATAATTTTGGGAGTGGTGACATGTATAATTGACTATTATGTGATCCAAACCACTCCTTGTATCATTTGTGGACATAGACATAAATGTAGATGTCCTTAATCTATTTAACAATATTCACCCCCTAGATACTATTCACACCTTTCATTCTTAACCTTATGAGTTCTCTTAAATATTTATTTCATTTTAAAAGTGTTATTTAAGCCACTTAAGTGACCCCTTTTGAATCAAAACTTGGATGTATTGGTAGATCCAATTTTAACAAGTGACATAAAGTGTTTTTTAGATATTTTCTGTTGATATTTATGTCCTTGGACCAATAAGAATATTAGAGAGTATTTATATAAGGATTATATAACTTCTTAGGCAGCCCATGTGAAATTTATGTCATGGGATATTAGGTCAATTTATGATTTATGGACATGATTAATTTCCCACATGGGATTGTAAGTGGAGTTGTGGAGAGAGTAGAATTTTTGACCATGATCTAAGGGATGAGAAGGGACACATATCACCTACCCATTATATTTTTGAGGTGATATTTTAGCCTTAATGAGTAATTAAAGCCTTCCCTTAGAGGAATTTTCTGCTCAATTTGTAAATTTGGAAAAACTTGAAGTGGAATATAGATAGAGAAGCTTGGAGAAACAGCTTAGAGAAAGAGGATGATTGTTAATGTCCAATACTATAGTTGGTGTTATTGAATGGATCCAATAGGTTTATCCATGTTAGGTTCCATTTCCCATTTAATTTCAATGTAACCATGCTAAAATTATCTTCTCCCTATTCATAAGTGTAGTTTTCAAGAGGTGTAAGGTCATTTGGCTTATCATATGTCTTTTATTGTTTTCCATTATTTGTATTAATGGCCAAAATGTGTTTTTGATTTCACATTTGGTCTTGGAGATATAACATCCTTCCTAAATTTGTTGGATAGTTGACTATTTTTATTTGATGTATTTTGGTTATAATTTTGTGAATATGAAAGCCACTTTTGTGTGATTGAAATTATAGCCTCCTAGATGTATTTCCTAGTGATCAATCCTTATCTAATTATGTTACCATCTAAACCTATTTTTATCAACTTTCCTACAATAAACCATGATGTGATGATTCCTAAAGTTTGGATTCTTAGGCTCGAGGGTGCCTAGGACATCTGCCTAATTATGGAAAAAAGATGGGAGGCAAATCCCTCCTTCAGTAAGACTTATGGTGGCATGTGGATCCCATGTGAAGTCTAATTTTTGAAATATTTTGTATGAATTTCTAAATAAATTTTCTTGGTTATTCTAGATCCATGTTATATTTATTTTTAGTCTAAATATGTATGTAATGAAATAAAATAATTAATAGTCATTGGAAATAGCATGATGTTTTCTTATCACTTGTATACTCTTCCTAGTGAGCGCATTAGATTGTAAAGGTAATGAAATGGTCATTTTATATTCAAATTAAAATTGTATATTGTGTTTTTTATATGTATTTCTATAAATTTTTATAACTGACTAAAAATAATTGTTTTATCTCTCCTAAATTTGTGAAGTTCATTGACTTGAGTGAAGCCAAAGAAGGTTAGATGCATTCATATAATTTTTACACAATTTAAAGCATTCCAATTTCTAAATTTTTTATTGTAATATAAATAAGGGATAATTAGGAAATTAATGTAATTTACAACATAATTTTTAGAGTTACAAGTGAATTTATATTAAATTTTAGAATTTTATACCTTAATATTCTTATATCTCCTTTGTAATTTAGCCCCACTTTATATTTTTTAAGCACAAAAAATGAGGAAATAAAGAGCCAAAAATAATTTTATATAAATATTGGTAAAATTTGAGACTCAATGCCATTGATTTCATCATTTTTAACCCCTAGTGATATATATATATATATATATATATATATATATATATATGAATTTTTGAAATGTGACTATCTATAGGGTAGTTTTTTAAATAAAATAAGCCCTTATGAAGCACACAAACCACTTGGTGTGGGGTAGGATTTATAGTTAAGCTAGAGTTCACCCATTTAAATGTATGGTGGTTGGAAAGGCCCCTAAATGATAGAATTGTTTAAACATTTAGCAACCATATTTTGGTGATTGGTGACTTTTTCACATGCTTATTTTTGTGGTTTGAGAATTGTGATTTATAAGGGAAGAGAAAGCCACATGATCATTTAATTTTGGTATGACTAATGGGATGGTCAACCTATTTTAACCACCAACCAAACTAACCTCATGGTTAGTATATTGTATTTAATTCATTTTAAATTATATTTAATTTTATAAGTTATACCTTATAATGTATGAAATTACATTCTTAAAAATCAAACTTGACTCTATAAATTTTTACCTGTTCATGAGAATTAAAACCAAAACTATTTCATTCAAATTTATCAGTTTGTGTTGTAGATACTAAAATATGATTATATATATCATATTATTATTTTATACTTGAAAAATACCAATTAGGGATCTACCCTTCAGTTATAGACCTTCTTACTTCCAAATGGCTCGCATTCACTATCTCATAATGCCTAAGTGATTATCTTATGGACCAAACCTATCGTTATGATGAGATTAATTGTACACTAAAGAAAGATTAAAAAATGATTTATATCCTTCAATTTTAGTTACAAACCTTCAATATTTTTCTACCCTATTGAACACTTACATTTTATAGAGGGATGTTAGTGTTTAGCTAGTTTCTAAATTCCTTGTATAATGTCTATACTTCAAAATTCTTTCAAATTGTAAATATTTTGAAACATATGGGTTACCATATTTGTATTATATAACCTTTATATGATATATATTAAAAATTTGTGATATAAATATAAATCAAATCCGACTCATTATTCATCTATAAAATATGAAACAAGCACTTATTCAAACTCATTCAATCAATTACACAACTGATTTATATTTCCCTATCCCTCCCTATTTATATATATATATATCATAGGAGAAGTCATATTATAGGTTTAAAGCACATAAATTATATCCCATTAATATTATTTTTAAATTTGCAATCTATAGCATTGCATACCCTTGCATATAACATATTTTACCCTTGTGCACACACAAGCCCACACTTAGGGGATAACTACATATGTTTGAGGCTTCCTTAGAGTATTTGATATGTAGGTATCACTCATTGAAAAATAGATCCTTGAAATCAACTCAATTTTATGATCCCACCAACCCATTTTTGGCAAGATGACATAACCTAAGGTGAAAAGTTAGGGTTTGAGCTATATATAGTCATACATATCATATGTGTTTGATTTAGACACATCAATAAAAAGGTGATAAAAATGCCTAATAGGTTCATTCAGTCACTTCTCAATACAATGAATATTCCATATAGGGCATACATGTTTAAACATAGATAGAAACATTAGTTTAAGTGTCCACAAGTTGATGAAAGTGTTCAGGCATCTATAAATAATATTACTAGAATATGATGATAGGATCCTAAGTATTAATCTCTACTTATGTCCATACTTACATATCTCATATCTACTTACACATCTAAAAACTAGCTAAGTATTATCTCTTATTTATGTTACAGTTATAAAAATATCAATTAGCATTGTACTTTTTATATTTATTATTTTTTCAAATTTAGGATATTGTGTTATCTAAGTTAATTTAATTAGATTGCTTTAGAATCAATTTATTCATCTATTTGATTAGGATATTCTACACATAAAACCATATAAAAAGAGTTAAAATTTTAGTTATCCCAACCTTTGATTCTTCTCATGCAAATACTAAATTGCTCTAGGGTTTTCAACCTACTAGGGTTTTTGATTTTGGTAATTTGCAAATCTAAATTTTTCATTACTTTTGGTATATTTATTTATATTTATAAAATATGGAAAATGCTAATAAATAAATTTTTGAAATGGAATTTAATGAAGCCTTAATTAATCATCTAAATTAAAATCAAGAATTAATTAATGCATTTTTACATGTTACACAAGAAGAAATTAATAAACATGATAAGGCTAGTGCATCCACATTTAATAATGGTGATCCCTTAGTTGGTATAACTCTTGCTACATCCTCCATGGGAAAAATTAATACTTAAACTCAAATATCAATTTCAATGCCTACATCAATACAAGTGGCATTTTCATCCCTTTTAGTGGCTTCTCAAATCTCAAATCTAAATCCCAATGGGTATACTATACAAGCTCTTCTCTAAGTTATTCATGCTTTGGAGGTTAAGGTTACCAACTTAAAAAAAATGCTTTGAAATCAACTCATGCTATTGATTAAAAATATGTATTACATAGTCCTCTAACACCTAAGATATATTTTCACCCTTTCCTAACCAATTTTGTTGCACCCAAGTTCACATTTTATGATGGAAAGGGTGATCTTGAATAATATATTCAATATTTCTATGTAGCATGCCTTGATTATGCTTCAAATGATTAAATTTTGACCAAATTATTTCTGGGACTAAAATACTATCCTTAAAGATGGTTCTATGACTTACCAATTTAATCAGTGAAAACATTAAAACCTCTAATAGATTAGCTTATAGCACATTCTCTATCAACATCACTAAAAACATGTCATATGCACAAATCAATAAGGTCAAACAAGGAACCAACAAACCTATTAATGAATATGTTTTTAGGTGTAAAATAAAATTGTCCAAAACAAAAAGCCAATGGTATATAAAGAGATTAAAGACATATTCTAAAAAAGTTTGCTTACACTGTTACATGAATCTATTATTTTCAAGAATTTTTAATTTTTTAATGACTTATGCCATATTTTTCTAGATCGTGAATTGAAGCTTATTTCATTAAACAAGATTAAGTATGTATCAAACACACCAACTACATCTAATACCAAGTTTCATATCAAACCAAGCTACAAAATTAAACCTATATAAACTAAAAATGAACTAATCATAATGGTTAATGCAGTGTCACAATAACCTAATCAGTAGCTTATCTTATCTAATGCACCTAAGAGACAATTTACATGATTACCTAAGTCTCTAGCATCATTACTTAATCTTGTGAGTATCATCTCATATCTCTCCTTCTTCCTATAGAGGTTGATATTGTAGACATCTAAAAGTGGTAAAAAATTGCTTCATACCAGACTTTAGATCATTTATTAAAAACCTTTATACATCTATCCTAAGAATTTACAAACATCTCAAATTTGGCTTCATAAAATACAATTTGGCTTATAAATCCATTAAATGGGATCAAATGCACACATCAATTAATTCAAAAATCTTCAAAATATAAAAAAGTCTAAAAGAATTAATCAAATTCAAAATCAAATAAAATTTCTAATTTGAATTATCCATGAGCAATTAAATGAATTATCAAAAAGCAAAATCAAAAATCAAGAAAATCAAAGGAATTTATAATTACCTTTTATGAGTTGTCAAATATCCAAAATATCCCACCCATGCCTATTCATTGTTAATCATGACCATTTGACACATTTTAACTCCATTGGGGTTAATTAAATCACAAAGGTAAAGTTTGAACCCATTCCAAGCCCCAAATACACCTTAACTCACCTTGGGTTGAGGTTAGTTGCTAAACCTATAAATATAATCCTTGACCTCTTCATATAGAGAGTTTGGACATAGTAATGTTATAATATTAGTTTTAGAGAAAGATTGCAAGATAATAGTGTTATAATGCCAAATTATTAGGCCAAGCCATGAAGCTAAATTAAGCAAGCATGAGCCAATCCATGGTGCCAAGGGGAAAAGGAGCCATGCAACTCCATTTGCCAAAGATCTCTTGAGCACAAGCCAAGCAAGCCAAATGAAAAAATCTCTTAGGGAATTCAAGGAATTGGTAAAGAATGGTGTAATTTTTTTCCATTTTTAGTTGTGTTTTATTAATTATTTTTCTTCACCATGCTCCTCCCTTTCGTCTAGGCAAGATAGTGTTATGCATGTTAGTGTATTTATTTTCATTTTGATTTGATTTCATTGTGAATCCAACATATGATCTAACCATCTTTCTTGGATTCCTTAATCACAAATGTCATGCTTGGTAAAGACTTATCAAAGCATCCCACATAGAAAGGAGATGAATATGAAAGTCAAAAATTGACAAATGAATTCTTAAATTCCTTCAAATTTGTAGTTTTAGATTTGATTTTATTGCATTTTTAATTATTTAATTATTTCAGATCTACATAGAGATTGGTACTAGTCAAGACTAACCGGTATTGATTCTATATGACCATTTTCAATTTTACCCAGCTAATATTGGTTCTCTAGAACCATCACTGGTAGGTAGACAGGGTGGAACATAGTTTACCAAGATTGCATTTTGAATGTTTTTAACATTTCTAATGGTTACTTCTTATTTTTAGTAGCATTTAAACACTCTTTCTAAACTTTACCTTACATTTTTTGTTGATATTTTTACTAATCATTGCCTAACCTAATGTATACATTGTTTTGGTTTTACCTTTGGGTTCATACGTTATCAACAATGGTCTTAATCAACCAACATTGGTTATTCATGATTGGCATTGGTTCTCACTGAAATGACCACCATGGTTGCTTTGAACCGGTATCTATCATCTCTGACCAACCCTAATCACTATGTTTTCCAAAATTAAAACTCAAGATATCCTTTTACAAAGTTAATTTACTCCTAATCAAAATTACTTCAAAGCAAAAGGTTACTATCTAATAATTGCAGGTCATGGATGTGATTGGAACACAAATTTTCTAGTTTTGGCTAAATAACATTTCATTTTGGGATTTTAAAAGGAATCTAGATAAATCTTACACATTTCAATTTGGGTACCCAAATGAACATGTTAGATCTTGCAAATTTAGATGTTGGTGTTTAAAAGGAACTATAAATGGCTAAGTCCTAGAAACACTTCATTGTTGGTGCTTAAAAATGAATTCTTATGTTTTGAACACTTATTTTTTGGGGTGTTTAAAAAAGAACTTAGATTAAATCTTGAACATTTGGGTTTTGGGCTTAAAATGAACTAGATGGCTTTGATTAAGATGTTTTGATGCAATTCCTTTCAAACTTTCACACTTAAGCCAAGGGGCCAAGTAAAGAACATCATCACATTTTAATTTAGT